>SJYA01000284.1:19108-124475 GCA_006410615.1 Neotragus moschatus
GGTAAGGCAATAGTAATAAAGACAATGTATTAAAAAAAATACTCCAGCCTTTATGAGATAGATTAACAAATACAAATTGTATATGTTAATGTATACAATGTGATAATTTAACATACCATAAACTCATTAGCACAATCAAGGTATTAACAGATCTATTACCTTACAGTCACCATTTGTGTGTGTGTATTAGAAAGAACAATTAATTAACAGGATACAAGATGCTTGGGGCTGGTGCACTGGGATGACCCAGAGAGATAGTATGGGGAGGGAGGTGGGAGGGCAGATCAGCATTGGGAACACACATATACCCGTGGTGGATTCATGTTGATGTATGGCAAAACCAATACAGTACTGTAAAGTAAAATTAAGTAAAAAAAAAAATAATAATAATAAAAAAGAAAATGAAGCCTCGGAATATTAAAGAAATAGCTAAATAAAGGAATAAAAAATAAAAAAAAGAAAGGACAATTAAGATCTACTCTTTAGAAAATTCCAAATATATAATATATTATATACAATATACAATATTATTAGCTGTAATCACCATACTATACATTAAATCCATAAAACTAATTCATCTTATAACTGAGTTTGTACCAATTAGCTAACATATCCCTTTTCCTCTACCCTCATCCTCTGGCAATAATCATTCAATTGTCTAGTTCTAGGAGTTCAGCTTTTTAAGACTCCACATATGAATGTGATAACAAAGTATTTGACTTCCTGTGCCTAGCTTATTTCACTTAACATAATGTCTTCTGGGTTAATCCAAATTATTGTAAATGGCAGGTGAACAATGTTCCTATGTATATGTTTACCACACTTCCTTTATCCATTCGCCTGTTGACAGGCACTGAATATGTTATTTATCTTGGCTATTGTGGAGAATGATGCAATGAACATGGGAGTTTAGGTATCCCCTCAGGATACTGATTTTGATTATTTTGGATACTTACTCAGAAGTAGGATTTCTGATTGACATGATAGTTCTATTTTAATTTCTTTCATGTATTGCTATACAGTAATCTGGAGCATATATTGTTAATTAGAAAAGTAACAAAAAAGAAGCAATATGCAGAGCCATATTTAGGATGTTTTCTTTAGGTAAGGAAGTGAGGACATGGATTGATGGGTGGATTTACATGCATATATTTGCTTATGCTAAAAACAAATTGAACTAGAAAAATAAACTGAAAAAGACTAAAAGCTTTACCAATGGGGGGAGAGAAGGAAAAGGATGGGGAAGACAGAAGTGGAAGTTAGGATTTCTCACTTGACTGTGGGTGAGCTGCTCTACAATATACATCTTTGTTGCTTTGAAGAAAGAGAGAGAAAAAAGTCTGTGGGCCACAATGAAAGATCCCGCCTGCTTCAACTAAGACTCCAGGCAGCAAAATGAATTTAAAATGTTTGAAAACTGCATTAGAAGGGCAAAAAGAAGAAAGTTATGGGCTCTAGATCAGGGTAGAAAACTTTCTCTGTAGGGGCCAGAGAGTAAATATTCTAGGTTCTGCAGTAAATATTTTAAGTTCTTTTATAATGCTATTTCTCAGATTGAATATGTTTTCTTCTATTAACAGTTTGCTGAAAATTTCCATCATAATGTTCAGTTTGGTTCTGCAGTAAATATTTTAAGTTCTTTTCTTTCCTTGCCCCCCTCTTTTTCTCTCCCTTTCTCCCTCCTCTTTCCTCTCCTTCCTTTCCTAGTCCCTCTCCTCCTCCCTCTCTCCTTTCTGCTCTCCCTCCCCCTTCTCTTCTCCTTCTTTCTCTCCCCCCCCCTTTATTTCTAAAACTCTTTAAAAGTGTTCACAATATTTTATTTAATGAGTCATGCAAAGACAGGCTACAGCCTGATTGACCAATGGCTCACAATTTACTGGCACTTGCTTTAGATCAAAGTTGTCTAATCAAAAGTTCCGTGAAAATAAGAGTTTCTTTGTTTGTTTTTTCCTGTACTATCCTTTACAGCAGCCATAGGGGCATGTGGCTATAGAGCACTTGAAATGTGATGAGTATAAAGAAGGCACTGAATTTGTACATTATTTAATTTTAATTTATTTAGCCACATATGGCTAGCAACTACTGAAATGGACAGCATAGGAAACCCAATTTTTTCCAAAATAATGTTTCCTACTTAACTTTACAAGTACCTGTAGCCTGGGGGTTACACCAGTAAGTTGTTTCTCATCTAGTTGATTACTACTGACTAAATTAGATCTCCAAATACTATGTGTGTGTGTCATTCTTGAAGGGCACTATATGTGTGTGTGTGTGATAACTGCTCAGTTGTGTCTGACTCATTGTGATCACACGGACTGTAGCCCAGCAGGTTCCTCTGTCCGTGGAATTCTCCAAGCAAGAATACAGGTTGTGATTCCCTTCTCCAGAGGACCTTCCCAACCCAGGGAACAAACTCAGGTCTTCTGCATTGCAGGCAGATTCTTTACCATCTGATCACCAGGGAAACCCCTCATATTGAGTATTATATATAATACTCAAAATGTTTCCTTAAGATTTTCATTTTTAGTATATTTATTTTGATTGTATGGTTATCTGTGTAATAGTTGGCTCTCCCTCTATGTTGTACAATTTTTCCAAGAATGCTGACATCTGCTTTGTTCACTGCTCTAGCCCCAAAGTCTAGCACAGGACATGGTACAATGTAGGCATGTAAGAAGTATTTGTTGACTGACTGGGAGGTCCATGGTAAAGAGTTCTTATGGTCAAACAGTTTGGGAAACACTGAATAAAACTGTTTTTCACAGTGACTTTTATATATTAATATGGACACTCTGAATTTTCAAAATAGGTTGTTAATCAAACCACTCCACAAATACTAAGAAACTTTCCATCTTGTGTTTGCTTCCAAAATACTTATTAACATGTTGCTGAACACTAATTCTTGATAAATGGCAACTTGAGAAATGCTGTTCTTGGTTTTATATTAGAGGAACAAAGGTAATTCTTACAACTCATATATGTTCTAGCCCAATTCTAGACTTGAAATAAAACCTTTATTATGGTAAATAGTGTTTTCTGTTTGTGTTTAATAGACTCAAAGTTAAAAGTTATTACAAGATGAAGTCTCATATGGTTTAAAAAATGCTCAGCCTGATGCAGAATTACAATCATTTGGAAGCATTGACTTAGGAAATTCCATGAATATGGCTCTGGCAGGGGTTGTCTGCTGATTTTAAAAAATTCATTATTTAATATATTTGCCAGAAAATTCACCCCACAGGCAAGATTAATTGCAAAAACATTAGGAGAATAGTAAAGACAGACTTTACTTTCCAATTTTTGCCTGGGGAAATCTTTCTCTGCAGAAATTAAGAACCATTTTCTAATGCTTATCACTTTCCACATTTCATCTGCCCCTTTCTTATGCTGCATAGCCTGGCCAGGTCACATGCCAGCATGCTCATTTACAGGAAGTAGAAATCTACAAGATATAAAGATTAAAGAGGGTCACAAAGTCTGTATCATATTTTTTTTCCATTGAAACATGATGTCTATACTACTATCCTGTGAATCTGGACAGGCCCCATGACTACTTTGAGTACCAGAATATAGTAGAAGTGATGCTAATAATTTTGCTCTCAGGCCAGAAGATACTTCCTGTCTCTTGGGACACTTCTTATAGGAGTCCTGAGCAGCCAAGTAAGAAATTCAAATACCCTGAGACCATTATATTATAGAATTAATGTGTCAATATGAGACCATGTGACATTTGGTCAGCAGTTTCAGCTGGACCCAGCCTCCCAGCATCTACTGCAAGACACCTCCTTCTCTAAGAGATCATATCCAAGACACCAAAGAGAAGCCTTCTTCAACCTTTCATGCCTGCACATTTACAGCTGAATACCATCAAGTGATCCCTGCTAATGTTCCAATGGAAGAGAACAAACTCCTTACCCAAATTCCTGACCCAGGTAACCTGGGTCAGGAATGTATAATGCAATCCTGTTGTTTTATTCTAGTAACTTTTGAGCTTCTGCTACAATGATGCATAATTAGGATGGAGTGAAATAATTCTGAGTAAAATGATACTAAAGAGGCTGCTGTTAAGTCACTTCAGTCGTGTCTGACTCTGTGCGACCCCATAGACAGCAGCCCACCAGGCTCCTCTGTCCCAGGGATTCTCCAGGCAAGAACACTGGAGTGTGTTGCCATTTCCTCCTCCAATGCATGAAAGTGCAAAGTGGAAGTGAAGTCGCTCAGTTGTGTCCGACTCTTAGCGACCCCATGGACTGCAGCCTACAGGCTCCTCCGTCCATGGGATTTTCCAGGCAAGAGTACTGGAGTAGGGTGCCACTGCCTTCTCCGAACTAAAGAGGCGAGAAAGGAACTATTTTCCTAGTAGTTCTGACAATAGAGAAATTTAAAAGGGAGTACTTTGTTTAGAATGTGACCTGGAACATATGTAAAACCTAAAGAAGATATTCACTGTACTTTTTCCACATTCTTTGCTTTTTGAACTTAAATTTCTCTTCTATTTAGAAATAATTTGAAAAGTGTTCTGAGCCTCAGTTTCTCATTCCTAAAAATGGAGATTAGCCTCCAATTAAAATAAATGAAATTTTTAAAATGGAGATTATAATATCTGATCATCTCACAGAGATGTAAGATGATAAAATAATTACAAAGCAAGCAGAATGAGAAGATGAATGTTAACTGAGTGCATAGTGCACAGCAAGCACGTACCAATTTTTTCTTCTTCCCCTTTGCTGACTGGTGACAAGAGGAGAGACTCAGCATCAGGACAGTGAGTAAAATTAACTGCAAGATATTAGTTGAATCACTAACATTGCTGAGAATTCCGCTGAAATGTGGCAATTGTTACATATCTACTGATCTCTGTTATTTATATTGAGATTCAAATATGTCAATTGTTACTAACAAAGTTTATGAAGTTAAAACTGCTAGGAAGTATGAAATACTCTTGTTGGTCACTAATGATGATGATGCTGTTTGTGAGTGTGTGTGTGTGTGTGCTCAGTCACTCAGTCCGTCCGATTCTTTGTGACTCAGCAGACTATAGCTTGCAAGGCTCCTCTGTCCATGGGGTTTTCGAGGCAAGAATACTGGAGCAGGTTGCCACTTCCTTCTCCAGGGGATCTTCCTGACTCAGGGATCAAACCCACGTCTCTTGTGTCTCCAGAACTGGCAAGCAGATTCTTTACCACTTGTGCCATCTGGGAAGTCCTGATGATGACAGTCTACTGTTTCCCTGGACGGAAAATGTCTAGATCCATGTCTCGTCTCAAGTCCTTGTACTATGTGTTGAGCACAATGGAGACATCTACAGAAAAGATGCTTTGAATTCCATTTCCCTTAGTCACTTAGGAAGCCAGTTTCTGGGGTCACAATAAGATTCAGGTCCACTAAATGCCTATCCTCAAAGGACAAGATGAAGTTGCACGAGAGTCTTTTAGTACTTCTGAGTGGCATTTACTCCAAGGATTATGGTCATTTGTAGGTACCACTGAGAACCTTGTTGTTTTCATACCTACAGCTTTGTATGGGTCAGTGGTTTGTTAATTCTGCTTAGCAGGGTTATTTTGTATAACAGAGTTTAGTAGTGTGTGTGGCTGAGCAAGAAGCTTGGTAGTACAAAGATCAGGTCTGAAACTGGGAACCTGGGCTCCAGTTCTGAATCACATTTTTCCTATATGACCTTGAGGAAATCACTAACTCCTTGAGCTTCAACTTCCTCATTCATAGTAAGGGGGTAATAAGCCCTGATTCACTGACCTATTATTGAAGTAAAATGACATAAGGCAGGTGACACTACTAGGACGATTATATAGAGATCTGCAAAGCACTTTATTCACACTACTACTGAGTACTTACTATTTTTGAGTCAAATTATTTTTTGCAGTTGAGCTGAGCCTAGTGATCACAGAAAGACAGAGACATTTATCTGTGAACCTTTCTAGGTTGATGTCATCCCATTTAATTATTTTTGCTGTTGTTTCCCTTGCTTGAGGAGATCTATCCAAAAACTTTTTCCTAAGACTAGTATCAAAGAACTTTCCACTAAGAACACAAAAGCTCCATCAGTGAAAACTCCAAAATATGAGCCTTAGTCATGCTCCTTTTATTTCTCTCAGATGATTAAATGTACAGTATATAAGAATGTAGAATCTGCAATACATCTTTGCTTTGTCACTTCCCAGAAATCTGACCTTGGTCAAGTGATTTAACTCCTTTGGGCCTCCTTTTCCTTGTCTGTCCAATGGATATTTCTCCAAAAAAACTATTTCTTGAAGACTTGCACATTCAGATGCATTTTCCAGAGCTGGAAGATGGGAGGGCACCAAGGCAAGGCGGGGGGAAAGGGAGAGAATAGCTGAACACAGGAAGGGATTAATGATGTAAATTTTTAATAGTGAAAGATCCAGGGTAAAGAATATATGAGGGATAATCCTTTGCAGAATGCTTATTCTTGTAATATCTCTGTCATATTGAGATTGCTTCCAAATAAAAATTGTTTTTAAAAGAAATAATACTAGCAAATTCCTAAGATATATGTTGGAAGAGCTTGCGATTGCATCCAGCAGCAGTTTGGGCATCTGGAAACAACTTTTATGTTGTTCCTGATCATTCATTAGGACCCAGAGAAACAGAGTGGGCTTGAAAATTTTTTCATCTAAAATGTTTTAAATCATTTCTCATAAAGTTTGTGCGGCTATCAGAGCTTCTGACAGTGTAGGCACTCCACAAATGCTTGTGTTTTGCTTTTCCCCAAACAGGTATACAAGATTGACAGACATTATTTGCTTCATGGAATCAGTTGTTATATCTGTGTGAATAGTCTTTACTGTGGCATTTCTAATAACCTGACTGCTGGAAAATATGCATCAAGATGAGGTGCATAGCATAGTAGCCAAGAGCATAGACTATTGAGCAAAACTGCCTGGGTTCAAATCCCAGCCCTTCCACTTATTAGCACTATGTCCTTGGGTAAACAACTTGCCTTCATTCCTCTCTTATAAAATGCAGGCAAAAAAATTACAGTGTTTTGTGACTTATCAGAAGCTTTGTTGTTCAGTTGCTAAGTCTTGTCTGACTATTTCCCATGGACTGCAGCATACCAGTCTTCTCTGTTGTTNCCTCTGTCCATGGGGTTTTCGAGGCAAGAATACTGGAGCAGGTTGCCACTTCCTTCTCCAGGGGATCTTCCTGACTCAGGGATCAAACCCACGTCTCTTGTGTCTCCAGAACTGGCAAGCAGATTCTTTACCACTTGTGCCATCTGGGAAGTCCTGATGATGACAGTCTACTGTTTCCCTGGACGGAAAATGTCTAGATCCATGTCTCGTCTCAAGTCCTTGTACTATGTGTTGAGCACAATGGAGACATCTACAGAAAAGATGCTTTGAATTCCATTTCCCTTAGTCACTTAGGAAGCCAGTTTCTGGGGTCACAATAAGATTCAGGTCCACTAAATGCCTATCCTCAAAGGACAAGATGAAGTTGCACGAGAGTCTTTTAGTACTTCTGAGTGGCATTTACTCCAAGGATTATGGTCATTTGTAGGTACCACTGAGAACCTTGTTGTTTTCATACCTACAGCTTTGTATGGGTCAGTGGTTTGTTAATTCTGCTTAGCAGGGTTATTTTGTATAACAGAGTTTAGTAGTGTGTGTGGCTGAGCAAGAAGCTTGGTAGTACAAAGATCAGGTCTGAAACTGGGAACCTGGGCTCCAGTTCTGAATCACATTTTTCCTATATGACCTTGAGGAAATCACTAACTCCTTGAGCTTCAACTTCCTCATTCATAGTAAGGGGGTAATAAGCCCTGATTCACTGACCTATTATTGAAGTAAAATGACATAAGGCAGGTGACACTACTAGGACGATTATATAGAGATCTGCAAAGCACTTTATTCACACTACTACTGAGTACTTACTATTTTTGAGTCAAATTATTTTTTGCAGTTGAGCTGAGCCTAGTGATCACAGAAAGACAGAGACATTTATCTGTGAACCTTTCTAGGTTGATGTCATCCCATTTAATTATTTTTGCTGTTGTTTCCCTTGCTTGAGGAGATCTATCCAAAAACTTTTTCCTAAGACTAGTATCAAAGAACTTTCCACTAAGAACACAAAAGCTCCATCAGTGAAAACTCCAAAATATGAGCCTTAGTCATGCTCCTTTTATTTCTCTCAGATGATTAAATGTACAGTATATAAGAATGTAGAATCTGCAATACATCTTTGCTTTGTCACTTCCCAGAAATCTGACCTTGGTCAAGTGATTTAACTCCTTTGGGCCTCCTTTTCCTTGTCTGTCCAATGGATATTTCTCCAAAAAAACTATTTCTTGAAGACTTGCACATTCAGATGCATTTTCCAGAGCTGGAAGATGGGAGGGCACCAAGGCAAGGCGGGGGGAAAGGGAGAGAATAGCTGAACACAGGAAGGGATTAATGATGTAAATTTTTAATAGTGAAAGATCCAGGGTAAAGAATATATGAGGGATAATCCTTTGCAGAATGCTTATTCTTGTAATATCTCTGTCATATTGAGATTGCTTCCAAATAAAAATTGTTTTTAAAAGAAATAATACTAGCAAATTCCTAAGATATATGTTGGAAGAGCTTGCGATTGCATCCAGCAGCAGTTTGGGCATCTGGAAACAACTTTTATGTTGTTCCTGATCATTCATTAGGACCCAGAGAAACAGAGTGGGCTTGAAAATTTTTTCATCTAAAATGTTTTAAATCATTTCTCATAAAGTTTGTGCGGCTATCAGAGCTTCTGACAGTGTAGGCACTCCACAAATGCTTGTGTTTTGCTTTTCCCCAAACAGGTATACAAGATTGACAGACATTATTTGCTTCATGGAATCAGTTGTTATATCTGTGTGAATAGTCTTTACTGTGGCATTTCTAATAACCTGACTGCTGGAAAATATGCATCAAGATGAGGTGCATAGCATAGTAGCCAAGAGCATAGACTATTGAGCAAAACTGCCTGGGTTCAAATCCCAGCCCTTCCACTTATTAGCACTATGTCCTTGGGTAAACAACTTGCCTTCATTCCTCTCTTATAAAATGCAGGCAAAAAAAATTACAGTGTTTTGTGACTTATCAGAAGCTTTGTTGTTCAGTTGCTAAGTCTTGTCTGACTATTTCCCATGGACTGCAGCATACCAGTCTTCTCTGTTGTTCATTATCTCCTGGAGTTTGCTTAGACTCATGTCCATTGAGCCAGTGATGCCATCCAACCATCTCATCCTCTCTTGCCCTCTTCTACTCCTGCCCTCAATCTTTCCCAGTATCAGGGTCTTTTCCAATGAGTTGATACTTCACATCAGATGGTCAAAGTACTGGAGCTTCAGCTTTGGCATTGGTCCTTCCAATGAATATCTGGGCTTGATTTCCTATAGGATCGACTGGTTTGATCTCCTTCCTGTCCAAAGGACTCTTGAGAGTTTTTTCCAGCATCACAGTTTGAAGGCATCAATTCTTTGGTGCTCTGCCTTCTTTATGAGAAGCTAACACTTATAAAATGTTTATAATAGTATGTAGTGTGTAATAAACACTCTGTAAATATTTGTTAGAGAAATAAAAATTGCCTCTGAGAAGGAAGGCTTGAGACAATAGAGATTTCTGGGCCCCCAGTATGACTGGATGAATCAGAATCTTTTAAGCCAGTGGCATTTTAACAAGTGCTCTAGATAATTCTTAGTGACATTAAAGTTTGAAACTCGTGCTTTGGTTATTAGGAGCTTTGATGAAGTGATTCCACAGAGGCAGCTAATATAGTAAATTAAACTTTGCTTTTTCTGTCAGTATCTTAGGTCTGAAAAATCCCCAAATCCTTGTGGAAGATTTCTCCCCAAATCAAATTAAATGAACCAATAAGATATGCTTCTGGAATGATTAGCATCTCAAATTATAGTTGAGTTGGTGGGTTTCCTTGGTTTGTTTTTTCCAGGTGCCTTCTCTTCCTTGATCAGTTTCCCCAGGATAGATGTTGCCTACTGCCCATCTCTCTGCTTGTCTGAGGTATGGATATAAATGAGGCCCCTGGGAGTTTGGGATACACTGGAATACAGCTCTTTACCCTGAATTAGTCAGTCCAGTCTCTACACCTAGTGGAGAAAAACTCCAATAGGAAATGCCAATTAAGCATGATGATTTTAGCGACAGTTTTTTCCCCCAGAAGGGAATTTAGAGTTATTGCAGAAAAGTTGTCAGCTTCCACATTAATTTTGTCATTGGAGTAAATTTCTACAGTTAAACTGAATACCTTCATGATGCATGAAAGTCATATTCGTGGTCACATTATGAGACCATAATGTGGGGAGAGCTTTTCCTGTGAAGAGGGCTTCCCTGGTGGCTCAGACAGTAAAGAATCCGTCTGCATTGAAGGGGACCCGGGTTTAATCCCTGGGTTAGGAAGGTCCCGTGGAGAAGGGAATAGCTATCCACTTCAGTATTTTTGCCTGAAGAATTTCATGGACAGAGGAATCCTCCAGGGGATCACAAAAAAGTTGTACAGGACTGAGTGACTAACACTTTCACTTCCTGTTAAAAGTAACAAAACCCACAGAGACCTAGGCACTGGATTCAGAGCATGAATATTTGAGCAAAGAAGAGGTACAGAGCCATGCCGCCAGCTTGTGCTGCCCCTAAGAAGCAGTGACTTTGTGACTTTAAGGCCTCAAAGGGACCCAACAGAGGTGTTCACTATTTTTACAGATGAAGTTCATAACTGACAAAAACTGACAAAAATTGACCAAAAAAACTGACACAAAATAAAAAAAAATTATTTTGACAACTAAACTGGCCTTAATCATAATCATCAAATAATAATTATTATCACCTGAACTGTTTTACCTCCTGTCCCCTTATGTTGAAGCCCTAGCCCCCAGTACCTCAGAATGTGACTGTATTTGGTAACAGAATCTTTAACGAAGTAAATGAAGTCATCAGAGTAGATCCCAAGCCAGTATGACTGTGTGTCCTTATAATAGAGGGGACATTTGTATACATATAGGCACAGAGGGCAGAACACGTGAAGACACAGGGAGAATGTGACCATCTACAAGCCAAGGAGAGAAGCCTGAGAAGATACCAAACCCTCCAGCACTTTGATCTTAGACATCTAGCCTTCAGAACTGTGTGAAAATAAATACCTATTGTTTAAGTCTGTAGTGCTTGGTCATGGCAGACCTAGAGAACTAATACAATAATAACTACAACAGTACTAACATTTTATAGCACTTTCAAAGATCTGTATGATCTCATTAAAATTCACACACACACTAAATGACATAAAAGCCTACTCTGAGATGGGCACTTTGATATCATCAGTGCAGTTTTACAAATGAAGAAACTAAAGCCTAGAGACGTTTGCTGATTCCTCGAAGTTCCATTATTAATCAGTAATCAAGTCACAGATTACACCCATGTCTTCTCTCTACATGGCTTTTCTAGGCCTCCTGCTTCAGAAGGATTTGGCTCCATGGGTCTCCAGGCAGGAGGAGATGGAAGATGCAGTATCTGCCTAGTGACTGCCCTCTTTGGGCCTGGAAATCAGTGAGCAGCTAGGACAGTTTCTGATGGTTGGGGGCCCTCAATGCCTCGGCTATCTCCTTGTTGGGACAGAGGGAACATTGGGGCTTATCCAAGAGCTGTGTTGATCACCCCACCCCCTGGCCCCACCAAAAAATAAAATAAAATAAACTCCTGTTCTTTAGTAGTCTCAACTTTGGCTGGAAGGGTGGTATTATTTGAGGATTTCTCCTGACCTTCAGTGGCCTTTTGAGTCCCAACTAGAAAGGAATTAGAAACCAAAATGTTGGGGGCTTCTTTTCTGAAATTTCTTACAACTTATGCTCTATCTCAGTTGGGTTAGTGGAGAACACATGAGAGATTACTCTTTATTCTGTCTCATTTTCAGAAACTGTGTATTGCCAACTGCTCAGGAGAGGGAGACATGTGTTTGTGATTGTGTGTGTACCTAGACTGGGGTTACCACTCGGATTTTGTGGGTGTTTTTCAGCAAATGTGCATTATTCTTAATTGTCCCATGAGGTAAGCAGACATTGTTCACTTTGAAATATTGATCAGGTTGTTCTCTTCTAGAAAGCCTCTCTCTCCTCTCCTTTTCTAAATGAATCCTACTTAGACATTCATGTTTGGTTCCTATTCAGTCTCCTTTCAGTATTTCCCTGAAAATTTCAACTGAATATCATGAATTCCTACATTCAGTGCCATAAAATGTTCCACTTAATGATATAATGCCAATTCACATTAAATAAACCAACGTTTGTGAGGTTAGTTACCAAAGCTGTGCTTAGCCTCTTGGAACATACTTGAGACCATGAACCTGAACCTCATTTCTTTTGACCTCTTCATTAAAACTCTGCTTAAAACTTAGCAGAATTCATTTGGCAATTTATCAAGCCCTGTTTTATGCCACTAAAACAATTACTGTCTCAAAATATTGCCTTGTTCTTTCATCATTGTGGAAATTCTCATGTATTTATATCTTTCCTGATAATTAAACTGCAATCTTCTCAAAGGCATTTTGTCCCTGCCACGGATAAGTGTTTAATAGATCACTGTATTGGTTTTCTATGTTGTTATATTACATTGTCACAAACAAAGAAGCTTAAAACAACACAAATTTATTATCTTACAGTTTGGTAGGTCAAATGTCTGACAAACATTTCTCTAGAATCGAATCAAAGTGTGAGAAGGGAGGCTTTCTGGATGCTCCAGGAAAGAACCCATTTCCTTGCTTCTTCGCATTGTTGGCAGAATTGAGCTCTTCGCAGCTATAGAGGTATGGTCCCTGTTGCTTGCTGTCAGTGGAGGGTATTTAGCAGCTTCTAGTGGCTTCCAGGTTTCTTGCATTCTCTGGCTCCTGACCTCCCTCCATCTTTGTGGCTTTTGGGTGACTTTTCTTCCTTCTTCTTTTGCTTTAAAAGACTGATGTGATTACACTAGATTCACCAGGATAATCCTGTATAATCTTACTGTTTTAATATTTAGTGATTTCCAGCCTTAATTCCCTTCGCCTTATAATTCAATGTATCCACAAATCCCAAGCATAAGGATGTGGACATTTTGGGGGACCATGATTCTGCCCATCACAATCATTAACCATGGGTAATTATAAGGATAGGATCCTGTCCTGCTGCTATAGTCTGAAATTCTGCTTTAGGCAATTTTGAACACAAATTGAATTCAGCCACAGACCTGGCACTTTCTTAGGAAGTGGTGAGCTACGAGCTGCTATATCTACAAGGAAAAACTACTTTTCATCCTTCAGGAACAAGGGCTACAAATGAAAAAGAGCCCACAGGGCTGTTCCATTTATCACTAATGATGGTGCCTATGAAATGTCTCCAGAACACTCAGAGTCTGCACACCTGAAATCCTTTCCAAGTTGAAGTTCTAAAACAGTACCAAGCTCTCATTTCCATATGATGATGCTTCAAGATAGATTTCATTCAAAAAAATCAAAACTAAACATAGTGAAGCAAGAGCAAGGTTTTATTATTATTATTTATGTTTACCTCAAAGTCCAAGTATACAGTCTGATCCCTGATGGGCCTGTTGTTTCATTACCCTCTACCCTGGCTGTACAGCCCCTTCTGTTAGTATCAAAATACATCTTTCTAAAAGAGCAATTTTTTTTAACACAGGATAAAGATAAAAAGTAGAAACTGAAGATTTCTTCTAGATACATGATTAATCAAGGTAAAGCTGATAAAACTGAGCATGGGAAGATGATTTTAAGAAAATCAACTCCCAGGGAAACCATTCAGGAATTCTAACTATTTATAGGAGCTTCTTTCTAAACTCCTCTGAGGCCCAGCACTGGCCACAAACTGGGTCTGGCACAGCAGGTAAACAAGCTGCCACTGTCAATCCTTCTATGGAGAAGACAGCTTCAATATGGGCAGGGAGAGGACCCAGGAGGTCATTTAAAGCCAAGAGATTGCAAGGTCCAGGGAAAGTACATTCAGACAAGTTGTATTGGTCACTGGCATATTCCAGGTGCTGTTTTAGATTTGGGTGTAATAACAGTTGTCCTCAGCATCAATAAGCTTGTAACTTTGTGAAAAAACAGACAATCAGGTTGTTCACTCAGTGGACAATGCTACATACAGGCAGAACAGTTATGGAAGCTCAGAGGAGGGTCTAACCACTGAGTGTGTTAGTAATCTTCTGGGAGACAATGATAGTTCAGTCAGGTGTTGAAGAGCAAGTGGAGATAGCAAGCAAATAGAGATGGGGCAGGCATTTAAGTCGGAGACAACAGGGCAGGAGGTGTTGGAGGAGTTACAGTCTAGTGAGGTAGAAAGAACCAAGTTACAGAAAACTCCATACAGGAAGGCAAGAAGCCTGTGCTAAGGCTCTAATCATATCACATATGGATTATCCTCTCCCTTGTAACTCAGCTAGTAAAGAGTCTGCCTGCAATGTGGGGGAGTTAGGTTCAATTCCTGGGTTGGAAACATCCCCTGGAAGAGGGCATGGCAGACCACTCCAGTATTCTTACCTGGAAAGTCCAGGTAAGATGGACAGAGGAGCCTGGCAGGCTACAGTCCATGGGGTCGCAAAGAGTCAGAGCTGACTGAATGAGTAAGCACAGCACAGCAAATAAAATGCAGAGGATGATAAGGACACAAAACTGAGGGGAGGGAAATGGTTCCATTCTCTCGGAGTAGCTCCGCAGAGACACTGCCCCGGTGAGGGAGTAGTATTAAGGAGGAAAAGGATTAATTAATCCTGAGAACTAAGTGGCCGTGGAGGGGATAGGGTGAAGATGGGGGAATAGAGGGAGCTGGCAAGATGGAGAGGAAAGTAAAGTATAATTATGAGGTTCTTAGATTATGTGGATGACTTCACTGGTGACCGAATTAGCTTACAATAGCTAAAGAAAATTACAATGCCCAGCTTGAATTGTGTTAAGAAGGACACAGTTTTCATTAAGCTTCAATGGGTCAAGGTGTAGAGACTGAGTCTAACTCAAGTAAAGGGAGGAGCTCTTACAATATATGTACAGAGATATAAGAAATGGGAATCACACTGGAAATCCAGAAGCTCAAAAATCTCCAGACACCTGGGTTTCATACAGGCTGTATGTCAGGCACGGCTAGCACTTCAGCAGTAAGAATTTACAGCTCTTCACTTCATTGCTCTGTTCATTGATATGATTTCATCATACGCGACCACTGGTCTAGTTACCACTTGCTACTAATAGGTTCTCTCATTCTCTATCTTGAGTTTTATTTCGGCATTCTGAAATTTCTGCTTTCTTTGGAGTCTGGCTAATGAATTCTGCTGTACCTCCAAAGGATAATGACAACCTTTTTTTCATGACTCTAATGAAGCATTTAGATACATCTTATGCCATAATTAATATATCTTCTCTGTACTGTTATTACAGATGGAATTCTATTATTACAGAATTCTGTCATTACAGATACAATTTCTTCTTCACTACTTTTCTTCAAGTGGCATAATGAGATAGTCATTATTTATCCAAGTCAGTTATTTCCTAGAAGACCCAAAGTTACTCCGCATCTTTTCAAAGACAGTTCAAAAACAGAATAATAAGCTTTGGTCTTCTTTAATAACTGAAAGATTTCTAAAGATTCTGTTAAATCAACAATTGCAATACTAACATTTTAGATCCCAAGAAATATTCTCTTCAGACTCTCATGCAATTAAAAAAAAATGAATCTAAATAATGACTTATGTAATCAGATGACCTTGATTCTGTCCCATGAACAATTTTAGAATCTTCATGCTAGTGTTATATCACACATACATAGAGAAAAATAAAAAGATATGAAAGACTCCAATGCTGGGAAAGATTGAGAGCAGGAAGAGAAGGGGGCGACAGAGAATGAGATAGTTGGGTGGCATCACCAACTCAATGGACATGAGTTTGAGCAAACTCAGGGAGATAGTGAAGGACAGGGAAGCCTTGTATGCTGCAGTCCATGGGGAGAATCAGACATGACTTAGCGACTGAACAACATGAATGAACAAATACATATACATGCACAGCTCATGTGTATATATATTTGTATATATACGTATAATATTCATATGTGTGTATGTGCTTAGTCGCTCAGTCATTTCCTACTCTTTGCAACTCCATAGACTGAAGCGTGCCAGGTTCTGCTGTCCATGGGAATTTTCTAGGCAAGAATACTGGAGTGGATTGCTATGCCCTACTCCAGGAGTTCTTCCCAAGCCAGGGATCAAACCCAGGTCTCCTCCATTGCAGGTGGATTCTTTACTGACTGAGCCACCAGGGAAGCCCAAGAATGTTGGAGTGGGGATCTTCCCAACCCAGGATCAAACCAGGGTCTTCTGCATTGAAGGCAGATTCTTCACCAGCTGAACTACCAGGAACCCTAATATACATGTATACGTACATTATTAGGTTGGCAGGCCAAGTTTAACAATTTTGAAGAATGTAACTTTTTTCACTGATAATTCTAAAGTGAGGAAATATAGACAGGATGTATCAGAAAACTAAAAGATTGGAAAATGGAGCTAATTAAAAGGCATATAAAACATCTTGTACCCATATTTGTCATATGCAGTTCATGAAAGAAGTGTTTATGAGAAGTCTTTAGAATACTTATAAAGCAAATGATTTTACTGTTACATTTTTAAAATCTTGATAAAATTAGGCATCTCTATAGCAACCCAGGTGTTATGCTACATGCTTTGTTCTGTAAATACATTAAGCTTTTAAAATAATACAATATGTAATAATGTAATTAAACAACTTTGGTTTGTTCAGATGATAGTTGGATAAAATAGTTTCTACTTAAATTGAGTGATATGATTTTCCAATATAAGAAAGGCCTTTAACAATTTAGCTTGCTGCTGCTGCTAAGTTGCTTCAGTTGTGTCCAACTCTGTGTAACCCCATAGACAGCAGCCCACCAGGCTCCCCAGTCCCTGGGATTCTCCAGGCAAGAACACTGGAGTGGGTTGCCATTTCCTTCTCCAATGCATGAAAGTAAAAAGCAAAAGTGAACTCACTCAGTCGTGTCCAACTCTTTGCTATCCCATGGACTGCAGCCTACCAGGCTCCTCCAGCCATGGGATTTTCCAGGCAAGAGTACTGGAGTGGGATGCCATTGCCTTCTCCCAACAATTTAGCTTAGAAAGGTGAAAATGATTTACTCTATATTTCCTTTGGGAATGCATGTTTTTCTCTATAAAAGATACATAGACACACATGTGCACACATGCAGATACACACAAAGATTTTGGTGATAAATACATCAAAAATTGTTCAGGAGTTTCCTTTTTGGGTATGAGTGGTTTTTAATTTCCTCTTTTTAAATCTTGCTTATTTTTATATTCTCTAGAGTGAGAACACACTGCTTCTAAAATCAGGAAAAGCAACAAACAATTATACATGATGTTTTGAAACAAAAGAGAGCTAAACTTCCTTATGCTGGGTTCTCATGATTAAGGGGGAGCAGAGTGACATAAAAATGTCCATTTTAAGTCTGCGGCCCTAACATATTTCTACACTTTGCATATTTGATTAAAGATACTGCCAACATTCAAGGTGATATAAATGACTGAATGCTTTGATAGTTTTTGCATCTCACTGACTCATACTTTAGGTCTCAGTAGGTCTAATTATCTTACATTTTAGTGAGTTAAGTAAAAAGATCTGAGCTGAGAGCAAGCACAGGGGAGTTAGCCCTAGCTTCCTGGATCCTTTAGTGGGTGTGCAGGTGCCTAGGGCCAATGACTGACTACATCTCCACATCCTGACTCACACTGTGCCTGACACCCACCAATATCCCTCTCAACTGGTGGGAGTCAGTGAGTCAACAAACAGCAAAGAATGACACTGGGTGGTACATGAGACACTTCAGGTACATAGATATCCTGAAGGACAATATTGTCTCGTATTATTACATTTATTCCCAGTGGCTCAGCAGTAACTCTTCCCAGAGGGCTACAGTCCATGGGATTGCAAAGAATCAGACACAATTTGGAGATTAAACACACACACATTACTTTTATACATTAATATTATCTGTTTAAATTATATACATTCTTTGATCATGCAGAATTTCTGTATGCATTTCTGTATCCACTAGCACGTGTGCTAGTAGCTTTGGTCCTGTCTGACTCTTTGCGACCCTATGGACTCTAGCCTGCCAGACTCCTCCATCCATGGGACTCTCCAGGTAAGAACACCAGGGTGGGTTGCCATACCCTCCTCCAGAGGATCTTCTTGACCCAATCGAACCCAGGTCTCCTGCACCTCCTGCAGTGGCAAGCATGTTCTTCACCAAAACTAACACCACCTGGGAAGCCTGTATCTATTTCAGTAGATTGATTAATAATACATTTAAAAGAAAAGCATTTCTGAAGTTAAGTTTTTAACAAAATAACTTTATTTTCAGGTGCTTTTCCCCTTTAATTGACTTCTCTTATGGCTCAGACAGTAAAGAATCTGCCTGCAATGAAGGACATCAGGGTTAGATCCCAGGGTTGGGATGATCCCTTGGAGCAGAAAATGGCAAACCACTCCAGTATTGCCTGGAGAATTCCATGGACAGAGCAGCTTGGCAGGCTATAGTCCATGGGGTCTCAAGGAGTCAGACTGATAGAGCAACAAATACTTTCCTCTTAGGACGTTAAAATAATTATGCCATAGCACTAACTCCGAACATGTATTTGGCATGCATTTGAAGATGACCAAGTAAGATGACAGATGGAGGGGGTGATTTCTTTACAAGGAAATCTCCACAACACATTTTTAAGTTCTCCTGAAATCTGTGGGCATTCTATTGTGATCTGAAGTGGAGACTTCATTTGAAATACAAAAACATTTAATGCTAGACATTCTAATCAAGTATTTTGCTCCTGATGAAACATGAGGAAAATGTCTAGCACAGAAAAGAATGACTTTTTACAAGTATGTCACTAAAACTGTTGAACCAATATAGGTAAATATGGATTAAGGACTTTCCTCCTTTATTCTTTTTTGACTATATTGAATTAATGGGATTATTTCAAGGTCTCCTGATTACTTTGCTTCTGCAGATAGTCTTAGAATGTCATTTATTGTTCAGTGTCTATCAACTAACCTATGATGAGTGTCACTTTCATAAAATTAGAAAACAGCAGGAGTAAGAGATAAAACAGTTTTCCGGTTGTCTTGATTTTTCTGCAGACTTCAGAAAGCTACACTACAGTGATGGAAGATAAACATTATGTAAAATTTTTTCCTCAGACCAGAGACTTCAGATTCTTTTTCACACAGAAGATTAAGCTAATTTCACTTGAAATGAACCTCACTTAAAATCTGATGATATGAAAATATATTTTCTGATTATCTTTTAATCAATTTTGAATAATTTTCTCTTCTACATGGTATAGTGAAGTGAACTGAAATCACTCAGTCATGTCTGACCCTTTGCGATCCCATGGACTGTAGTTCACCCGGCTCCTCCCTCCATGGGAGTCTCCAGTTGAGAGTACTGGAGTGGGGTGCCATTTCCTTCTCCAGGGGATCCTCCCGACCNTATCTTTTAATCAATTTTGAATAATTTTCTCTTCTACATGGTATAGTGAAGTGAACTGAAATCGCTCAGTCATGTCTGACCCTTTGCGACCCCATGGACTGTAGTTCACCCGGCTCCTCCCTCCATGGGAGTCTCCAGTTGAGAGTACTGGAGTGGGGTGCCATTTCCTTCTCCAGGGGATCTTCCCGACTCAGGTATCAAACCCAGGTCTCCCACATTCCAGGCAGATGCTTTAACCTCTGAGCAACCAGGGAAGCCCTCTACATGGTATAGAGCCATTTTATTTTAAATTAATTTTAGTTCATATTTGTGATTACAGTTAGCTAATAATAATAAATGGGGTTTTGATCATGCCTACTGTCAACTGAACCTTTCAGGTTCTCCCTGATTTCTGATTCAGATGACTTTTGCAAGGGCCCCCCAGCCTGGGCAGGTGCTCATGCAGTCCACAGTCTGTACAAGGGTGTGATTGTGAACAAATATTAGCAGTGGTCCATATTGAGTATGGAAGTATTGGAAGAAAAGTTATGAGCTATCTAGATAGCATATTCAAAAGCAGAGACATTACTTTGCCAACTAAGGTCCATCTAGTCAAGGCTATGGTTTTTCCAGTGGTCATGTATGGATGCGAGAGTTGGACTGTGAAGAAGGCTGAGCACTGAAGAATTGATGCCTTTGAACTGTGGTGTTGGAGAAGACTCTTGAGAGTCCCTTGGACTGCAAGGAGATCCAACCAGTCCATTCTGAAGGAGATCATCCCTGGGATTTCTTTAGAAGAAATGATGTTAAAGCTGAAACTCCAGTATTTTGGCCACCTCATACAAAGGGTCGACTCATTGGAAAAGACTCTGATGCTGGGAGGGATTGGGGGCAGGAGGAGAAGGGGATGATAGAGGATGAGATGGCTGGATGGCATCACTGACTCGATGGATGCGAGTCTGAGTGAACTCCAGGAGTTGATGATGGACAGGGAGGCCTGGTGTGCTGCGATTCATGGGGTCGCAAAGAGTCGGACACGACTGAGCGACTGAACTGAACTAAACTGATATTGAGTATAACGATTTTCATTGAGTAAATTCATCAGGTGTACTTTCCTACTGATCATTTCTTATTGAAGCATACAAGTCCTGGATAATATATATATATATTCCTCAGTTATGTATACATGATTTAAGTATATTTAAAAATAGATCGTTTCAATCTCTTATTAATGAATTCTGTAATAATTACCTCTCCCACTTGATTGAATTCTGTAATAATTACCTCTCCCTCTTGAAGGATAATATTTTGGTATATCTCATTAAGCATAAATTAATGTTCAATACCACTGATATTCAGTTCAGTTCAGTCACTCAGTCATGTCCAACTCTTTGCAACCCCATGGACTGCAGCACGCAAGGCTTCCCTGTCCATCACCAACTCCCGGAGCTTACTCAAATTCATGTCCGTTGAGTTGGTGATTCCATCCAGCCATCTCATCCTCTGTCACCCCCTACTCCTCCTGACCTCAATACTTCCCAGAATCAGGGTCTTTTCCAGTGAGTCAGTTCTTCACATCAAGTGGCCAAAGCATTGGAGTGTCAGCTTCAGCATCAGCCCTTCTAATGAATATTCAGGACTGATTTTCTTTAGGGTGGACAGGTTGAATCTCCTTGCAGTCGAAGGGGTTCTCAAGAGTCTTTTCTAATACTGCAGTTCAAAAGCATCAATTCTTTGGCGATCAGCTTTCTTTATAGTCCAACTCTCACATCCACACATGACTACTGGAAAAATCATAATTTTGACTAGACAGACCTTATATTACTGAATTATATTTTATATTTGTACTATAGCATACTGCTGCCTTTTTAGTTAAAGTCAGATAGCTCATTTACCTACTGTATTTTTAGGCAACTCTTCAAATTTTAAAGCTTAGGATACTGGATAATATTTCTTAGAATTTTCAAAATCAATAAAATGCTCATTCATTCCATGCAACATACAGATTACTGGTTTTGAGTTCAGGCTCTGAAAGCAGGCAACCTGAGTCTAAAGCCAGATGGCACAAATTGCTAGCTATATGAATTCAATTACTTCAACTTTCTATAACTTGATTTCTCTTCTTTTATTTGTAAACTAAGGTTTAATGAAAGTACAAACCTCATATAGTTGCTGTACAGAATAACTAATATAATACAGAGAACAGGATATTTCTTGAGTACATCTACAAAACTATAAGACCTTTGTTCAGGGATAAGCAGGAGAAAGAATTAAGGAAGACTAGGTATCCACTGGCTTCCCTGATGGTTCAGAAGGTAAAGAATCTACCTGTAGTACAGGAGACCTGGTTCTGTCCCTGGGTTGGGAAGATAACCTGGAAGAGGGCATGGCAACCCACTCNTGTTCAGGGATAAGCAGGAGAAAGAATTAAGGAAGACTAGGTATCCACTGGCTTCCCTGATGGTTCAGAAGGTAAAGAATCTACCTGTAGTACAGGAGACCTGGTTCTGTCCCTGGGTTGGGAAGATAACCTGGAAGAGGGCATGGCAACCCACTCCAGTATTCTTGCCTGGAGAATCCCATGGACACAGGAGCCTGGCGGTTTACAGTCCATAGGATTGCAAAGAGTTGGACATGACTGAGCAACTAACACACATATATACTAAGTATCAGTATTAAAATATTGATGCCAAGGAAAAAGGTAAACTATTCAAAGAAGTTAACTAGGCATTATACTTCTCTAAAACATAAAACGTAAGGCAACAATGAGCAGAGGTAAAACAAACAAAAACCTCATGCAGCAAAATGTATACTAAATAGGAAATTTGGTATATGGTAAAGGGGACATCTCCAATAACTGGGCAAAGATAACATTTTAATAAATAGTTTAACAAATTGATGATAGCTAAGTGTCAAAAAGGATTAAATTAGATGCATATCTTACAATATATACCTGATTAAATTTTAATGAATTAAAGGTTTAAATGTAAAAATGAATCCATATTACAAGAAAATATGTAAATTCTGTAAAATCTTTTTGTCCTGTTTGTACACAAGAGTTTTGAAACTATAGTTCAAAGTTCAGAAACAATAGAACACTGAGAACAGAAATCATATTTAAAAATATATTAACTGTGATAGACAAACTCAAAGGCAAATTGATAAACTGAGTGCAAATATTTTTAATGTATATCACAAGACAAACTATCTATATATTACAGTATAAATATATGTTTAATACATATATATTCAACATATTTACATATCATATGATATACGAAANTCAGCAAGAGAGAACAAGATAACTGAGACTGTTTGCAAGGAAGCAAATATTATTTTGGATTTTGAAATCTATGCTAATTAAAAAGAGAAATAGAAGGAGAAGATGGACGGTGAAAAGCAATAGAGTGGGGATAATCTAACAAGGTAAAAAAATGTTAAGATGTAGAATTCTTTGAATCATGAATGATCACAGATGAGTAACGCTAATGAAAAACTGTAGTGTTTGAGCCTTGAAATGATAAGTTGATTTAATATAGAGTAAAAGATTTTGAGCGCGGAAGAATTGATGCTTTTGAACTGTGGTGCTAGGGAGGACTCTTGTGAGTCCCTTGGACTGCAAGGAGATCCAACCAGTCCATCCTAAAGGAGACGAAGGACTGATGTTGAAGCTGAAACTCCAATACTTTGGCCACCTCATATGAAGAATCGACTCATTGGAAAAGATCCTGATGCTGGGAGGGATTGGGGGCAGGAGAAGGGGACGACAGAGGATGAGATGCCTGGATGGCATCACCAACTCGAGGCACATGAGTTTGGGTGAACTCCGGGAGCTGATGATCTACAGGGAGCCCTGGCGTGCTGCTGTCCATGGGGTCACNTGAAGAATCGACTCATTGGAAAAGATCCTGATGCTGGGAGGGATTGGGGGCAGGAGAAGGGGATGACAGAGGATGAGATGCCTGGATGGCATCACCAACTCGAGGCACATGAGTTTGGGTGAACTCCGGGAGCTGATGATCTACAGGGAGCCCTGGCGTGCTGCTGTCCATGGGGTCACAAAGAGTCAGACATGACTGAGCGACTGAACTGAACTGAACTGAAAAGATTTTGAAAGCAAATAAAAGTTTTAGAGGCATTTTGATGTTGAGATCATTTAGACTATAGTAGAGATGAAGAGAAAGAGTGAGCCAAAATCTCAAGCCATAAATAAATGGCAGTGATTTGCAAATATAATTAGTTATAGTTAGTTCAGTTCAGTTGCGTCACTCAGTCATGTCTGACTCTTCGTGACCCCATGGAGAGCAGCACGCCAGGCCTCCTGGTCCATCACCAGTTCCCGGGGTTTACTCAAATTCATGCCCATTGAGTTGGTGATGCCATCTAACCATCTCATCCTCTGTCATCCCCTTCTCCTCCCGCCTTCAACCTTTCGCAGCATCAGCATACTAACTATTAGCAGATAATGTTAGTAGATAATGACTATAAGAAAAAGAGAGATTTGTAGAGCCATAAGCCTTGAGTTTTTTGTTTGTTTGTTTGCTTGCTTGCTTTGTTTTAAATCTGGGTTCTCAGAGAGGAAAAGTGGGAAATTACTTTGAAGTGGTAATGAGGAGCGGATACAATATCTATTCTGCTTCCTGGCTCTATAACCCATGGAGGAATGGAAGAAAATATTGCTTCCTGCAGAGCCTTTAAGGATTGTGATTTCAACAAACAACTGTCAGATTTTCTAAAGGAAGAATGAATAATATATTCAGAAAAGCACTTAAAGACCAGTACAGTTTTGAGAATCAGATAAAGGTAACTCTAAAAGATACCACAGAATAGTTTTTGTTTTCTTTAGTTTTGATTTCTTTTGGCAAAAGTTGATAAGTGCAATACTGATTCAGAACATTTAAAACCCCAAATGTAAGAAATTCTACATATAGACATTTATTTTTTCCAAATTATTTCCCCCAAAACTTAAAAGATGAGAATGAGAACATTAGTATGTATTTGAATAATCTCTTTCACTGGGAAAATTGATGCTCAAATTTTAGATAATTGTTCTTTTTTATCTCAAGTACTTTGATGATTTTATTTCTAAATGTTTTATATTACATAAAATAATTATTTATCTAATTTATCTGATAATTTAACTACTTACTACTTATACATGCTACAATGACTTTTTCATAAAAATTACCTAAATTCCCTCAAAACCATTTGTAAATATGACCATTGTTTTTTGTCATGCTAACTTGGCAGTGGATTATTCCGTTCACTCCTGAGATTTCAGCAGGCAATTCTATCAGCTCAATATAAATAATGGCTAGTTTCCTTAAGGCTCGTATTATAAAAGAACAAAAGAACTCATATATTCTCTGTTGCAGAAAGAACTGCCTCTATTGATAACTTGCTCTTTCTTCTGTTCCCTTCACTAGGAAGTATGAAGTGGGATAATACCTAAATGAACAGAGGTATCCATAGCATGAGACATCAAGATCACTGACTCAAAGAGGGCCTGATAATCCATTTAAAAACATTCCAATTCATTTTAGAATGGAAGAGTAAATGGTCATAATGGCCATGGTAAGACAAATTTAACAGTGATGATTTAAATATTCATTTCTTATGTGTTCTTTCTATAAATGCTCCTGCCTGATGGGCTTCTCCGGTGGCTCAAGAAGGAATCTGCCTACCAATGAAGGAGACACAGGTTTGATCCCTGCATTGGGAAGATCCTGTGGAGAAGGAAATGGAAACCCATTCTAGGATTCTTGCCTTGGAAATCCCATGGACAGAGGAGTCTGGTGGGCTACAGTCCCAACTTGCTTGATCTTTTTTGGTATAATCCTAGGTCTCAGCAGGTCACACCACCTGCATATTTGTGATGAGGTTAGGTAATATATTATTCTAAAGAGAATTATCTTTGTGGCTTGGCTAGATCTCTGAGGGCTCTACTGTTAGGTACTTAGCAACAACACCACCATCTTGAAGACTATAAATACATTTCCAACAAGAAATTTGGTAGCTTGCCTTATTATTTTAAAAAGCAAGAAGACACTGTTGACTCTTTTTCAGCAATGCATTCTTTGAATAGAGACCTCAAGCCTGAGAGAAAAAAATTGAAAGTGGCCAGTCATGACCAGTTCATACACATGAAAAGACTTTTCTTTTCAGATTCATGAATATCTGCTCCAAAGTAGATCAAAATCAGGATTCTAAAACAACAAAACAGTGTATCCTTTGCAGACATCATCTCTACTACAGAACCATCAGAAACTCATAATAATATTAGAAATAATTTTGATACAATGTTTTCCACAAGAAATTAAAGTGTTATAACAAATTTAAATATTTGTTAAGTGGCTTGCCAATCCTGCTCATTTGATCTTGTTATATGAAAAAAAAATCAAGATACTGTTTGAGCACTGCAGCTGTAAGGTTGGCATGGTTCTCTACTAGGCTGTACATCATTTGGAAAATAAAAGTGAAATTCTTTTCACATAGTTATAAAAATAAAAATATCAGCCACAAACTAATAATTTTAACTTTAATGGAAAATAAAGTGAAGTCTAATGTACCATTCTATCATTTTAGCATCATTTATATTACACTAGATTAACTTAAGCACCAAGAAGGCAGTCTCATTTGAGTTTGTAAATTAGAAATAAAACTGTAAAATAAATAAGAATGACCTTATTCAGTGCTTTCAAACTAAGCAGGGTATTGTCATAAAATTATAATTTTGTCACTAATTACTATTTTCAGTATATTGAAAAATTATAGGCATTAACATTAAAAGTCACTTTAAAATGTTTTGTTCACATTAAATTAGCCCCTTTTAGAGTATTTCACAATATTTTTATGAAGCAATTTGCATTTATACTGAGCTTGTTTTTCATATAATGTTCATATTTCTACTGGAATACTTATCCCATTTGAGTACATTTTTGTGAAGTTGAACAACAGGAAAATAATAGAGCTCAATAAAGAATTATAATAAATATTCTAAGAAATAATGTCTATATTGAATCTGACCAATAATTGGGGAACAGTTTAAGGACAAAAATACCACTTGAAATTATAAATAGATAACATGCTCTAATGATTTTCTCTTTATCTTCCAAGAGATTTGGGAAGTATCATTTCTCAGTCTTACCTAGGGAAATGCCCTACTTGACCTGGAAAGCTTGATCAACTAAACTAGCTCAGTGTGGGCAATTCATTTGCATAACTAAGTACCCATCATTCTCAAATGCAGTGGTTCATTATGATTAAAGTAGATATTGGTATTTGGAGTAGCTGGGAGATAGCAGCTGAGAAAGGAAAATGAAGTTCTTTGAATGGCTGCTAGTCTCTACTTCCCTTGTGAACTTCCATAAAAATTATTTATTTATGCCTTGGTTGTATAATATCATACACAAAATACAATTTTTGAATAAATGAAAATAATTCCCCAGAGTATATTTTTAAAATATAAAACCATTTCTAATTTTACATAGGATATATAATAATCACTGTAGTTTTATATATTCTATATGACTTAGGGAGGTAAGTGTTTTTCAAGCTGTGGCATATAAACTTCAGAATTCCTTGGTTATTTGTTAAAAAATACACATCATTGAGGTGGCCAAGATGGCAGAGTAAGAAGACTCTATGTTCACATCTTCCCACAAGCATACCGAAATTACATTTTTACAGAGCAATTCTTGATAAGAATGACCTAATGACTAGCAATTTTTTTTCCCCCAGAACTGAAGATAAAGAAGGAAGCACAATGAGATGGGTTAGAGGAGTGGAGATACCAGAAAGTCAAGGACCATACACTTGGGTGGACAACCAACCAACAGGATGATAATGACAGTTGTAGAGATTCTCCTCAAGGAGTGAGGGGTCTGAGCTCCAAATCAGGCTCCCAACCTGCAGTTCTACAACNGCAATTCTTGATAAGAATGACCTAATGACTAGCAATTTTTTTTCCCCCAGAACTGAAGATAAAGAAGGAACCACAATGAGATGGGTTAGAGGAGTGGAGATACCAGAAAGTCAAGGACCATACACTTGGGTGGACACCAACCAACAGGATGATAATGACAGTTGTCAAGATTCTCCTCAAGGAGTGAGGGGTCTGAGCTCCAAATCAGGCTCCCAACCTGCAGTTCTACACCAGGAATAGAAACGCTTAGAACATCTGGCTTTAAAGGCCAGAGGGGCTTGCATACAAGAGAGGCAGGAGGTTGTAGGAAACAGAGGCCTTAAAGGGTTAATGCAAAAACTCACACTCTCTAAGATCTAGTGTAGAGACAGTAAATTGTAAATATCCTAGATCATACCCACTCATTGCTTTAGGAGAGTCTCTCAGAGATGGGAGGTAAATAGCATACCTCTGCAAAAACAGATGTTGTTGGTAGTCATTTTGTGGAGCTTGCTCTAACACAAGGACACTGATGTTGGAAAGGATTCTATCATTTTGGAGTTCTCTCACTAGTCCACTAGTTCTAGGGGCTTATGTGCCCACCCCTCAGTAAGAAATAGCCCCAGGAACCCCAGAGCCTCGTTGCCAGCTGTTACAGGACCCATGACCACCTACCAGTAGGCAAACACTAGCCCTGGGACTCTCTGGACTGGAGGTCAGCTGTGCTGGGACCCAGTCCCACCCTCGTGTGGGCTAGCAGCCATTGTATGAGGCAGGACCTGGCAGCCAAGCAGATCAAGGTAAGCCCTGCTTCCCAGCTCACCTATGTTAGTTGCTCCTGCCGCAACAGAAAGGACCACACAATCTACTCTGGGAACTTCTCCTAGCGCATATAGTTCTGGTGACCAGATGAGAGTGTGCTGCTGGGACCAATAGGCTGTATCCTATACATGGCCACTTCCCCAAGATTAAGAGGCCCCCAAACCTCATACATACAAATAAAAACAGAGAGGTAAGGGGGAACTGAGGCTACAGAGGAATATGTTCCAAGTGAAGGAACAAAGTAAAACACCAGAAGAAGAAATAGGTGAGATAAAGTTATGCAATTTACTCAATAAGAAGTTCATGACAATGATCATAAAGATACTTGACAAACTCTAGGGGAGAATGGATGGACACAGTGAGAATTTTAACAAAAAATTAGGGAACATAAAGAGCCAAACAGCAGCAAATTATAACACAATAATGCAAATAAAGAATACTAGAAGAAATCCACAGAAAATCAGATGATATGGAGGAATGGATCAGTGAACTGGAACACAGAGTTATGGAAATCATTCAAACTGAATAGGAAAAAAAATGCGAAAAAAAGAATTTTAAAAGTAGCATAGTTTAAGAGATCTCTGGTATGACATCAAGCATATGAACATTTGTGTTATGTGGTCCTGGAAGGCAAAGAGAAAGGGGCATAAAACTTACTTGAAGAAATAATAGCTAAAAGTATCTATCCTTAACTTGGGAATGGAACCTGATATCCAGATCTGGGAATCACAAACAGTCTCCATCAGCATCAACCCAAAGAGGTCTATACCAAGACATACTGCAATTTAGAATGGCAAAAATTAAAGATGAAGATAGAATCTTAAGAACAAGAGAAAAGCAACAAGAACAAGGGAACTCCTATATGTCAATCAACTTTTCAGAAGAAACTATACAGTCCAAAATGTAGTGGCAAGATATATTTAAATTGATGAAAAAAAAAAAAAACTATAATCAAGAATACTCTACCTGGCAAGATTATCATTCACATTTGAAGGAATGATAAATATTTTACAGATAAGTAAAAGCTAACAGAGTAGAGAATCACTAAACCAGCTTTAACAAGAAATGTTAAACAGACTTCTCTGAATAAGAAGGAAAAGACCATAACTAGAAATATACAAGTTTTAAAAGAAAAAAAGCTCACATAGCCAATGTAAATATACAGGAAAAGTAGAATAAACCACTTATAAAGACAGTATAAAAGTTTAAAAATAAAAAAAGCAAAATAATCTATATCCACAATAAGTAGTTAAGGGATACATACGATAAAAAGGTGTAAAATACATCAAAAAGTTAAATATTAGTGAAGAATAAAACTGCAGGGTTCTTAGAATATTTCTGAACTCATTTTTTAGACCAGTTTCACCCTGCCCCAAACCAGACAAAGATACCTCAAAAAAGAAACTGCAGGCACAGAGACTGCAGGTAAACATAGATGCAAACAAATCCTCAACAAAATACTAGCAAACTGAATTTAACAGTTCATTACATGGAGCATACTTTATGATCAATTAGGATTTATCTCAGGAATACAAGGATGCTTCAATATCTGCAAATCATCACATGTGATATACAACAATTACAAATTGAGGGATAAAAATTATATGATGATAAATTGAACTAATTCTTTTGCAAAATTCAGTATTTATTTTTTTATAAAACTGAACAATGTGGGTTTAGATGTAACCTACCTCAGCATAATAAAAACCATGTATATTCAATACTGGAAACTTAAAGTAAAAAATAAGACAAGGATGCCCACTCCCACTCATTTCTATGTAAGACAGAACTGGAAATCCTAGATACAATAATTGAATAATAAAAAGAAATAAAAGGAATCCAAATTAGAAAGGGAAAAGGAAAACTATGACTGTTTGCAGATGATGTGATACTATATAGAAAATTCCAAAGATGACACCAAACAACTACTATGGCTAATAAATGAATTCAGTAAAATTAAAAAATCTGTTGTGTTTATATATACTAAAAATGTACTGCCAGAAAAAGCAATTTAAAAGAAATCTCATTTATAATTCTATTACAAAAGAATAAAATATCTGCAAATAAATATTACCAAGTACAAGACTTCTTCTCTGAAAACTATAGTGTACTGAAGAAAAGAACTTGAAGACAATGCACACAAATGTAAAGATACATCATTCTTATGGTTTGGAAGAAGTACATATTTAGCACAATCCCTATTAAGATACCAATAGCAATTTTTCACAGAATAAGATAAATATTCTAAAAAATAGTATGAAAACACAGAAGACCCCTGCTAGTCAAAACAATATTGGGAAGAAGAACAAGGTGAAGGTATCTCATTTCCTGATTTAAAACTATACTACAAAGCTACAGTAACCAAAACAACATGGTACTGGCACAAAAACAGTCATACATATCAATGGAATGGAATAAAGCGCAGAAATAAATCCTCATTTATTGGTCCATTAATTTACAAGAAAGGAGTCACAAATATACAGTGGAGAAAAGACATATTATTTAATAGATAGTGCTGAGAAAACTGGAAAGCTACACACAAAATAATCACACTGGATTTTTTCATCCTATATACAAAACTAAATTCAAAACAGACTAAAGATTACACATCAGGTATGAAACTATAAAATTTCTAGAAGAAAACACAGGCAGAAGAACTTCTGACATCTGCCTCAGCAATATTTCTTTAGATATCTTTCTTTAGGCAAGGGAAAAAATACCAAAAATGAGGAAATGGGACTATATCTAATTAATTTAAAAGTTTTTGCATAGAAAGAAAAGCTATCACAAAACTGAAAGGTAGCCTGCTGAATGAGAAAATCTATTTTACAAACAATATATTCAGTAAGAGATTAATACATGATGCAAAATATGCAAAGAACTCATATAACTCAATGTCAAAAGAAAATAAGGTTAAAAAATGAACTGAGAATTTTAACAGACATTTTTCCAAGATATACAGACGGCCAACTGATACATGAAAAAATTCTCAATATCACTAATAATTTAGGAAAATGCAAACTAAAACCACAATAAGATATCACCTTACACTTATCAGAATTGCTGTTATATATAAAAAAAAGGTAACTAATAACAACTGTCAGTGAAGAGGGGATCACTTTTACACTGTAGATGAAACACAAATTGGTACAGCCAATGGAGTTTCCTCAAAAAATTAAATTAAAAAAAACTACCAAAGATTTAGCAATTCCACTTATGGATATTTATTCAAAGATAACAAAAACATTAATTGGAAAAGATATATGTTCTCTTATGTTCATTGCAGCATTATTTAAAATAGCCAAGTATGGAAACTACTGAAGTTCTTCTTGACAGATGAATGATAAAAATATGACATATATTATATATGTATATGTACATATATATGGACCATTAGAGTCATATGAAAGAATAAAATCTTGCCATTTGCTACAACATGAGTGAGTGAGTGACTGTCCCTCAGTCGTGTATGACTCTGCAACCACATAGACTGTAGCCTGCCAGGCTCCTCTGTCCATGGAATTCTCAAGGCAAGAATACTGGGGTGAGTTGCCATTTCCTTTCCCATGCAACAACATGTATGGACTTTATTACACTAAAAGAAATAAATCAAACAGAGATAGATAAATACCATATGGTTTCACTTACATGTGGAATCCAAGACAAGACAAACAAACATAACATCAATAACAGACTCAGATACACAAAATAGAAACTGGTGTTTGCCAGTTAGGAGGGAGGCGGAGGTATAAGTGAAATACGTGAGGGAGATTAAGGGACAGAAACTCCCAGTTATAGAGAAAATGATTCATAGGAATCAAATATACATTATGGGGAATATAGTCAATAACATTGTAAAAAATAAAAATGGTTGTGAAAAAATACAAAATAAAGTTTGTAAACACACATGCACACACACACACACACATACACACACACACACACACACACACAATGCACATTCATTACCTATCTATTGAATCATAATACCTGAGACTAGGACCACCATTTTTAGCCAAACCCTGAATGTAACTTGGAAATCCGACTGGTAATTCTCATAACACATACTCATACAATCTATACAATAAAGACAGACATTCTTATAATGTACAAAACTTTTGTCTCTCATTGCCCAAAATTATCTGCACAACTTCTAGTTCACGCACCACAGTACAAGGAAATGATTCACTGAGATCTCCCTTAAGAGACCGTGGAGAGTAGTCCCGTCTGCTGGAGTCACTATCAAGTTTGCACTGGTGGCTCAGACAGTAAAGAATCAGCACACAATGTGGGGACCCAAGTTAGATCCCTGGATTGGAAAGATCCCTTGGAGAAACGAACGGCTACCCACTCCAGTATTCTTGCCTAAGAATTCCATGGACAGAGGAGCCTGGTGGGCTACAGTCAATGGGGTTGCAAAGAGCTGGACATGACTGAGTGACTAACTTTTTCACTTTCACATGTTCCTGAGGGCTGTGCTCAGGAAGGTGCAAATGCAAGTGTATTCCTACAGGAGGTAGAATTCTCTGAGGGGCAGCTTTGGATAAGAGACTGCTAAAATACTCCTGTCTGAAAATTTCTTATGTCCTCCATATAGTCTGAGACACTTCCTTCCCTGCACTTTTACTTTCACAAATGCCAAATTTGAGCTCTGTACCTCTGATCTTTCATATTTTTCCTTTTCAGGTTTTTCCTTAATAAATCTGTTGCATGTCTAATTCCATCTTGGGTCTGCTTCTTGAAGGCACATACACATATATGCACACACATATATAATATATTGATTTATATAAAATACATAAAGTATACAAAATGATGTCTTATAAAGAACATATAATATCATTTCCTTTAAGAAACTTGTCCAAGATTCCCCAGGCACTAAGTGATGGAGATTAAAAACAAACCCCATAATATCTGACTTCTAAATCTCCAAATCCATTCTCTTTTACTAGAAGACGTTGCTTCCTCTTTTGAAGCATTAATCCTGCATTTAAGTTGACAATTGAAAACTTCACAGTAAATAAAAATCTCAAGAGACCTCTCAGCTCCTGAAAATGGTTTCCTAAGTATAAGCCTCTGCATTTTAGAATCAGTGACAAATAGGAGTAGGCCATTTTGTTTTCAGGCTGACCTTGATCCTTTTTTTCTTCACCAAAATTCTTATAATCTATGATGGATCTGTGCCCTCTAGAACAATTAGAAAAATATTCTAAGTATCACTGAGTATTTCTACAACATGTATGTGCACAAATCTTAAGTCCAGTTCAACAGATTAGAGAAAATTATATCCCCCAAAAAGTGGTTATTATGGAATTTAGAAAGATAATTGTTAGAAGTCAGGTTTAGAGCAAAAGGGAAGATTCTGAATGAGGCAGCCCTTCACCTGGTCATCTCTATAGAGGTGACAGGAAAAGTTCTTGATGGAAAAACCTTCAGTGATGGATAATTCTATGATTGTCTTACACAGAATCAAAATGGGAGCTGGTTTGGTGATATGTTGTAAAAGATGATTCAATTTTTTTTATACAGAAATCTCTCATTTTTTTCCTCTTCATGACTGACATGCTGAAAAAATGTGAAGAACTAGAACTCTTTTGACAGCATTTCATTACATCAAGAAATTAAGTACATACACACATAAATACACACACATGCTTAATACGGTGAAGTTTAACTCATAATATAATACAATTTATTGTTTATAGAATTTCTGGAGTACTTCCAAATTGCAATTGTAAAGCCATGAGTTTTCATGGTTTACTAAGCAAGGTGAAAATACAATGGTCATTGCAGTCAGAAAAAGATATTTGTTTGAATCTTGAGTTTACCAGTGTAAAATGGTAAACTTGGGCAAATGACACATTTTATTATGCTCACCTGAAAATGGCATAAAATTGTTTCCATCAGAAGACTATGTAAGCTATACATTTTATAACTTTATCATGGTATATAAAGTGGTGTGTATACACATCATAGTGTATAAACAGAAAGCTGTTCTATCAATTTTGACCCATTCCAGGCATTGAAAGTAGCTCTAAAGTGCTTTTGTTACCTTGAAGGAGAAAACAATAGATTTTAGCACCTTGATTAAATTAATTTAGCCAGAATGTCCTTGCATAAATGACTGTGGGATACATTACATTTTTATTTTTTAAAAGACAATATGAGAATATATAGAATGAATGCATGAAAGTGAACACTAATTAAACCCGTTTTTAAGAGCAGAAAGATTCTGATAGCACTTTTATTTGGTGCACAATTCAGATTTTGATATTGCAGTCACCGTTAATGAGGCACATTTTTAAATGTAATGACACCTCTTTTCTCACCTTCTAGGTAATTTTCTTATCTTTCTCAGGATCATATTAGTGCTCTAAAGAGTATCAGTCAATTAATCGAAGTTTTCTTATCTTCTGTACAAGTGAATTAAGATTATACTAAAGAAACAACCTAGAAGTTAACCTTTTAACTTAATCTTTAACTTAGGTTATGCTTTTAGTACTCAAAAAAACTCTTCCTGTTTCAAAGGTGTAGAAAGATTCTGAAGGTTCTCAAGTGGATTAGAAATGACATGTACACCCTATATGTATAAAATAGCTCGTGCTTTCTGCTATAAAGCACAGAAAGCTCAGCTTGTTGCCCTGTGATGACCTAGATAGGTGCGGTGAGGAGGGGTGGGAGGAAGGTTCAAGAGAGGGGATATATGTAAACCTACAGATGACTCACTTCATGTACAGCAGAAACTAACACGATTACACTCCAATGGGGGAAAAAAATGAGGATGAGATGATTGAATGGTTTGAGTTTGAGCAAACTCCAGGATATAGTGAAGGAATGAGAAGCCTGGCATGCTGCAGTTCATGAAGCTGCAAAGAGTGGGGATGAATTAGCAACTGAACAACAACAACCAGTTAGTGTGTGCTGATGATGTCTTAAAAATACATACAAAAAGAAGTGTAAAATCTGGCAATATATTTGAAGAAACTAGAAGCTGCAGAGAAATCTGCCCCAGGTAACCCCATTCCCTCTCCACACTTCCTGCAAACAAAATCACTCATGACAAAAATGACATACACATGTCATCATATCAGGCTTCCAAACATTAGTATTTTCACTATCTCCTCAAGCATTAATATGTAAGAAAGTAGGAAGACATCAAGAATGAGTTAGGGGGTATGGTTTTTAGATAAGAGAAAGGAACATAATCATGTGTTCCCAGTCTCTAGGGAACAGAACATAAGACTTATTTCTGCATCTGATTTTTAGTTTGGGTATAAATTCACTCATTAATGTTGGTATCAAACATCAGATACCAAAATAAGTGCAGTAGGAATGAGATACTGATGTCCTGTCACAGTCACCTTCTTCTCTCTGTTACAGAGGCATGAAAATCTGGGTATTTGCACAGGAATTAAGACTTTTTTTTTTTTTCATAGCACTCATAAGGAGTTGAAGGGAGAGATAGAGATACCTCTGTATTAGAAATGAATGTTTCTGGAAAGAACTCCAACAGAATGTTCAATCCAATAGGTAGTGGGTGATGTATATAGTAAAACAGGAAAATTTGAACAAGAGGCAGAGATTATAATACAAACCAAGGAAATGATTTTAATGATTTGATGCAAAAGAAAAAGACTATATTTATGGTTTTTTTTTCATTTAAAGATATTTTACAAAAATGGTTAAATATAAATAAGGCCTCCTAGAGAACACCTTCCGGGATACTAGTTCCTTTGTATAAAACTCTGCATGTGCTTGAGCATATATGTTGCTATGAAGAAAGAAGACTGGAAAGACTCATGAGGAACCATTTGTGCATGCGCAGTCATTCAGTTGTGTCTGGCATTTTCGCGACCCTCTGGACCGTAGCCCACCAGGCTCCTCTGTCCGTGGGATTGTCCCAGGTTCTCCCAGCAAGAATACTGGAATGGGTTACTATTTCTTCCTCCAGGGGATTTTCCTGCCCAGGGATCATCTCCTGTATCTCCTGCACTGCAGGTGGATTCTTTACCACTGAACCACTGGGGAAGTCATTCGTAACAGTTATCGCTGGGTTGTGAGATTACATTAACTATTTGAGATCAACTGGAATTCCATCACCTCCACTACCTTTGTTCATAGTGATGCTTTCTAAGGCCCACTTGACTTCACATTCCAGGATGTCTGGCTCTAGATGAGTGATCACACCATCATGATTATCCAGGTCATGAAGATCTTTTTTGGACAGTTCCTCTGTGTATTCTTGCCACCTCTTCTTAATATCTTCTGCTTATGTTAGATCCACACCATTTTTGTCCTTTATCGAGCCCATTTTTGCATGAAACGTTCCCTTGGTATCTCTGATTTTCTTGAAGAGATCTCTAGTCTTTCCCATTCTGTTGTTTTCCTCTATTTCTTTGCACTGATCGCTGAAGAAGGCTTTCTTATCTCTTCTTGCTATTCTTTGGAACTCTGCAATCAGATGCTTATATGTTTCCTTTTCTCCTTTGCTTTTTGCTTCTCTTCTTTTCACAGCTATTATTAAGGCCTCCCCAGACAGCTGTTTTGCCTTTTTGCATTTCTTGTCCATGGGGATGGTCTTGATCCCTGTCTCCTGTACAATGTCGCGAAACTCATTCCATAGTTCATCGGGCACTCTATCTATCAGATCTAGGCCCTTAAGTCTATTTCTCACTTCCACTNAAGGCTTTCTTATCTCTTCTTGCTATTCTTTGGAACTCTGCATTCAGATGCTTATATTTTTCCTTTTCTCCTTTGCTTTTTGCTTCTCTTGTTTTCATAGCTATTTGTAAGGCCTCCCCAGACAGCCATTTTGCCTTTTTGCATTTCTTTTCCATGGGGATAGTCTTTATCCCTGTCTCCTGTACAATGTCACAAACCTCATTCCATAGTTCATCAGGCACTCTATCTATCAGATCTAGGCCCTTAAATCTATTTCTCACTTCCACTGTATAATGGTAAGGGATTTGATTGAGGTCATACCTGAATGGTCTAGTGGTTTTCCCTACTTTCTTCAATTTAAGTCTGAATTTGGCAATAAGGAGCTCATGATCTGAGCCACAGTCAGCTCCTGGTCTTGTTTTTGTTGACTATATAGAGCTTCTCCATCTTTGGCTGCAAAGAATATAATCAATCTGATTTCGGTGTTGACCATCTGGTGATGTCCATGTGTAGAGTCTTCTCTTGTGTTATTGGAAGAGGGTGTTTGCTATGACCAGTGCATTTTCTTGACAAAACTTTATTAGCCTTTGCCCTGTTTCATTCCGCATTCCAAGGCCAAATTTGCCTGTTACTCCAGGTATTTCTTGACTTTCTACTTTTGCATTCCAGTCTCCTATAATGAAAAGGACATCATTTTTGGGTGTTAGTTCCAAAAGGTCTTGTAGGTCCTCATAGAATTGTTCAAGTTCAGGGACTTGAGGATCTGGATTTTGGTAGCCATGAAGGGAGGGGTCCTGGAAGCTATTTCCTAAGCATACTGAGAGACAAGTGTATGGTGTTGAATATAAGAGGCAAGAGTGGGTATCATGCCTTATTCCTAATTTTAGAGGACTTTCACTGAGTATGATGTTAACTGTGGACTTTGCGTATGTGGCTTTTATTTGTTGTTGTTCAGTCACTCAGTCATGTCTGACTCTTGTAACCCTGTGAGCGGTAGCCCTCCAGGCTCCTTTGTCCATGGGATTTTCTGGGCAAGTTTACTGGGATGGGTTGCCATTTCCTCCTCAATGGGATCTTCCCAACCCAGGGATTGACCCCACGTCTCTTGCTTCACAAGTGCATTCTTTACCCCTGAGCCACAGGTAATGTTGAGGTAATTTTCCTGTTCCTAGAGAGTTGAGAGTTTTTATCATGAAAGGAGTTTGAATTTTGTCAGATGCCTTTTCTGCATCAGTAGAGATGATCATGTGTTTTTATCCTTTGTCCTGTGTGGTGTACTACACTGATTATCATACGTTGACTCATCTTTGTATCTTGGGGATAAATCCAACTTAGTCATAAAGTGTATGATCTTTTAATAGGCTTTTAAATTTGATTTGCTAATATGTTGCTTAGGATTTTTGCATTTATATTCATCAGGGTTCTTGGCCTGTAATTTCCCTTTATTGTAGTATCTTTTTCTGGCTTTGGTGTTAGTATAGTGCTGGTCTCATACAATGAGTTAGGAGGCATTTCCTCTTCACATTTTGGATGAGTTTGAGAAGGATGGGTATAAATTGTTTGTGTGTTTTATGGAATTCACCAGAAAAGCCATCTGGTACCAGGCTTTTCTTTGTTGGCAGATTTTTGGTTACTGATTCACTCTCCTTTCTAGTTACCTATATTCCTAGATTTTGTTTCATTATGATTTAGTCTTGGTAGATTGTATTTGTAGAGATTTCTTCATTTCCTCTAGGTTATTGTTGGTGTGTAATTGTTCATAACAGTCTTTTATGTTCCTTTATATTTCTGTGGTATCAGTTGAATGGGCTCCTTTTTCATTTCTAATTTTATTTGCTTCTTCTCTCTTTTTTAGTTAGCCAAGGTTAAAAAAAAAAAGTCATTGGTTGATCTTTGCAGAAAGTTGTTTGTTGACTTTCTCTATTATTTCTTTATTCTCTGTTTCATTTATTTCTACTATTCTTTTAGTTTTAATTTCTTTCTGCTAGCTTTGGGCTTAGGTTTCTTTCTCTTAGTTCCTTGAAATATAGTTAGATCATTTTATATATATATATATATATATATATTTAAATCCAGGCATTTATTGCTATAAATGTCCCTCTTAGTACTGTTATTTCTGTGTCCCATACATTTTTATATGTTTTAATTTGTCTCAAGATACATTTCTAATTTCCTCTTCAATTTCCTTCTTGATCTATTGGTTGTTCAAGACTGTGTTAATGTCCGCATACATGTGAGTGTTCCATTTTTTCCCTCCTGTTATTAATTTATAATTTTATACCATCAATTTGGATAAGATATTTGGTATGATTTTAATATTCTTCTGTTTGTTAAGACTCATTTTGTTGCCTGGAGACATATGTGTGCTTTTGAGAAGAATGTGTATTCTGCTGTTGAGTGAAACGTTCTATTTCAGCTAGCTTCCTCTAGTGTATAGTGTCTTCTTTTGTTTCTTTCTTGATCCTCTGTTGGGACTGCATCCATGATTAAAAGGGAGCGGGTAAAATCTGTTGTTATTGTGTTGCTGTGTATTTCTCCGTCATTTCTGTCAGTGTTTGCTTTGTATTTAAGTGCTCTGAAGTTGAGTCTATAAATAATTGTTACATCTTCCTGGTGAATTGACCTTTTCATCATTATATAATGTCCTTCTGTGTCTCTTGCAACAGTTTTTGACTTAAAGTTACTTTGTCTGATATAAGTATGGCCACCCCTGCTGGTTACCATTTGCATGGATATCTTCTGTCATGCTTTTACTTTACGGACATGTGTGTCCTTAAATCTAAGTTGAGGCTCCTTTAGACAGCATCTAGTTGGGATTTTGTTGTTGTTGTTGTTTTAATCCTTTCAGCCACTCTGACTTGATCAGGGAGTTTAATCTATTTATAGCTAAAGTAGTTATTGATAGGGAAGACTTTGCTGTTGCTATTTTGTTGTGTTTTGTCTTATTTTTCTTTCTTTTTTTTTTTTTGGTCTCAACATCTCCTTCTGTCTTTATATGTATTTTGATTTATTTTTTGTAGTGACATGCTTTATTCCTTTCTATTTTTCTGTGTGTGTTTATCTTTTGTATTTTCTTTGTGGTTACCATGGGACTTCCCTAAAATACTTCTTAGTTGTAGCAGTCTGTTTTAAATTGATAACTTCAATTTCATACACAAATTCTGCACTTTTATTTCTCCCACCTCAATACTTTATACTATTGATTGTGCAGATTGGGTCTTTTTATATTGTGTTTTATATTGTGTGTCCGGTAACATACATTTATAGTTAGTTTTTAACAAACTTCTTTTTTAATGTATCAGAATTAAAGTGCGTTATGCACCATCATTACAGTATTACAGAATTTTGTGTTTATCTATATATTTCCCTTTACTGACAGGCTATATTTTTATATGCTTTTCTGTTACTGTTAATTTCAGTTGGTGGAAAATAGCAATACAGTGTGTTGGTTTCTGCTGTACAGTAACATGAATCTGTCTTGTTATAGATACATATCCCCTCCTTCTTGAGCCTGCCTCCCTGCCCCTTGTCCCGCTCCTCTAGATCATCATAAAACACCAAACTAGACTCCCTGTGTTATTTAGTAACTTTCCACTGTCTGTCTGTTTTACACATGGTATTGTATATTTGTCAGTGATACTTTCTCAGTTCATCCCACCCTCTCCTTTCCCCACTGTCCCCTTTCCACAAGTCCATTCTCTGCCAGCTTCATCAGTACCATTGTGCTAGATTCCATGTATGTGCATTTATGTATGATACTTCTCCTGCTTCTATTTAGTGTCTTTTTAATTTGAATGATTTACCTTAACATTTATTGTAATAGAGATCTAGTGGTGATAAACTCCCTTAGCTTTTATCTTTGAAAATTTGTCTTTCCTTCATTCTAGATATAGCATTCTTAGTTGGCCGGTGGTGGTTCTTTTTCCCCTTTCACCTGTTTGAATGTATTACTGCTTTTTTCCCCTAGTCTGCCAGTTTTCTACTGGGAAATCTACTGCTAGATTTTGGGGGGTTCATTTGTGTGTGGCAAATCCCTTTTTTCATGCTGCTTTAAAATGTCTGTCTGTGACTTTTGAGAATTTGATTATAATCTGTCTTGGTGTGGACATCTTTGGGTTTACCATATTTGGGGTCCATGCTCTTTAAATTCTCTTGGGTTTCTTGAATCTGGATATCTGTTTCCTTCTCCATATTTGGGGATTTTTCTTCCTTTAAATTACACTTTGTTCGTTCTCATCTTCTGGGACTCCCATAGTGTAGATGTGTGTGTGTTCTCAGTTCCTCAGTCGTGTCTGGCTCTTTCTGACCCATGGAGCCCACCAGGCTCCTCTGTCCATGGGACATTTCAGGCAAGAATACTGGAGTGGGTTGCCATTTCCTCCTCTGGTGGAAACTCAGGGGTCAAACCTGTGTGTCCTGGATCTCCTGCATTGCTGGGTGGGATTTTACCACTGAGCCACATAATCTAGATATTGGTCCTTATAAATACCATAGGCATCCCATTTTTACTAGACTTTCTTCATTGTTTTATTTGTTGTTATTTTGTTTTGTTGTTTAGTCTCTAAGTCATGTCCAAATCTTTTTCGAGTCTGTGGATTGCAGTCCTCCAGGCTCCTTTGTCCATGTGATTTCCCAGACAAGAATGGTGGAGTAGGTTGCCATTTCCTCCTCCAGGGAATCTTCCTGACCCAGGGATCAAACCCATGTCTCCTGCACTGCAGGCGGATTCTTTCCCACTGAGCTACCAAGGAATTTATTTTGACTAGATAATTTCGAGCAACCTGTCTTCAAGTTTGCTTATTCTTTATTCTGCTTGATCAAGGATGGGTGAACCTCTTTAATGAGGTTTTCAGTTTAGTTATTGCGTTCTTCAGCTGCAGAACTTCTGTCTGATTCTATATCTTTGTTGGAATTCTTATTTTCTTCATGCGTCATTTTCATAAGCTCATTGAGCATCTTTATGCCAGTTATTTTGAACCCTTTGTCAGGTAGTACATTAGCTATTTCTTTAGGCTTGATTGCAAGAGGCTTTCTTTCTTCCCTTGATTGGATGATGGTGGATTTTGTTTGTTTTCTTAATTTTCTTTTCATGTTCCTTGTAGTTTTGTGTTGTTACTCACACAATTTAAAAATGACTACCTCTCCTAATCTTTCTGTACTGCCTTGATACAAGGAAGGAGTTTCACTGTTCACCTCAGCTGGAGATTCTCAGAGCTCTCAAATCTTTTCTGTAGTTGTCGTTTTCCCTTGTCTGGGTAGACTCCTGATTAGAGAAATTTTAGGATTTTTTTTTTACGGTGGCAGCTTGCAATCTTTTGCTCCCTCTGGTGTCTGTCTGCTGTACCATGGTTTCCCTGAAGCAGCACAACACACTGACGAGTCTTTTTGTTCTCAGCGGCCACTTGGCATCTAGCATATGCCAATTCCCATCAGCACCTGAGTAGCGCTGGATCGAAACCAGTCCCTTGGGCGATTCTCTGAAAAGCCAGAGTGCTGGATGCATGCTCCACTCTTCTCTTTCCCCATCTGTTGAATTTTTAGTTTTGTTAATTCAGCTTTTCATCTCTACCAGTTCTGCGGTTTTCTCTTAGGTCAGTCTGGCTTTTTAAATATTCTTTTCATCTTTGCTTACTTTTGTGATTTAATCTACATTTTCTTAAACATCTAATACATAGTTACTTACATTCTGTATCTGGATAGTCCATTGTCTCAAGTCCCTGGGGATTTAGTGTTCTTGTTTGTGTCTACTTACTGTGACTTTTTTCTTCTGTATTTGCTGATCTTTGCTGATGAACTCATATTTGCCTCATTTTTGTCTGTGTGAAAGTTGGGAGACTAAATTGAGGATGATTTCCTCTGCAGAGGGTTTGTGTTTGTCCCTAATGGGAGCCCCTACTGACCTGGTACACTTCAGACTCCTAATAGGGATCCTGGCTCAGTGAGGGTGTTTTAGGTTCAGCTCTCCCTCCTTGTAGGGGGCCCAAGGCTTAATATTTGACCCTCTTGCTGCTGCTAAGTCACTTCAGTCATGTCCGACTCTGTGCGACCCCATAGACTGCAGCCCACCAGGCTCCCCCATCCCTGGGATTCTCCGGGCAAGAACACTGGAGTGAGTTGCCATTTAGGGCATTGGCAGTGCTGGCTCTTGTGGAAGCTTTTAGCAGAAGTTTGTTTTTTATATATTTGTTTGTTTTGTTTTTTTCTTAGATGTTTCTCTTACTCCGTTCAAGCTCAACGATGCGTTTTAAAAAGTGTGCTTTATCTTGGAGGACCCACTATAGTATGTATCTTGCCTATCATACTGCAGAAAGGCTGAAATAAGTTTTTTGAAAATGGGAGTTCAGAAATTTTTATACTCCTGTAATTTATTACCTTGAGCTNATACACAGACATATATATGCATATATATTAATACATACATGTGTATACCTGTGTGTATTTGTGATATCAATATTAATAAGGAAAAAAACAAATTATCACCACAAATCCAACAGCCAAAGAGTGCAAGGAAACTATAAGCAGATTTATGTTACTAGGATTAACACTCCTGACTAAATGAACACTTTACTAGAAAAATGTGTGACTAAAATTGATACATGAGGAAACAAAAAATTCCTATTGTCCTTTATCTATTTAAGAAACCGAATACAATTTTCCACAACGTTGAAGGTCAAGAAGATTTAACTGAAATTTTTCCAAGAAGAAGAAATATCACTAAACCTAGGAAAAGCCATTCATAGATACATATGAGTTCATATGAAATTATTCTCCATCTTAATTTGCTCCTAACCCCCTAGACAGAATTAGGTACTTCTGACAGATTTCTTTAAACTTTGTATATGTCCACATGCTTTTTCATGAACACACAAATATGCTAGCATATTGGAGAGTTCAACAGTCTTGAAATGTATTTGTGTTTATTTAAAATGCTAATATTTTTACAGATTGTATGGATTCATAGAGATTTAATTCATGAATCCAATTTTTCACAGCTACTAGACCATTAAATTTCTTTCTAGATGTTTCACCTCACAATCAACAAAACGTTAAAGTCTTTTACGTGTAGAAATTGTCCCATAATCCCTTTGAGCGAAATGCCTCATCAAAGTGAATGCACCTCTGGGGACTTCCCTGCTGGTCCAGGGGATAGAATTTGCCTTCCAAAGCAGGCAGTACAGTTTCTACCCCGGGTCGGGGAGCCAAGATCCCACATGCATCGGGGCCAAAATCCCAGAACATAGACAGCAGAAGCCATATTGTAACAGATTGAATAAAAACTGTGAAAATGGTCCAGGTCAAAAAAATATATATATCTGAACAAAAAGTGAAGGTACCGCAGAATTTTGATAGATGCAACCAGCCAAGGGGACCTTTCAAACCACATTTGTGTCTTCTGTTCTCACGTCTTACTGAGTTCTCTAATTCACTCTTCCAACCCCTCAGAGGGTCACTTAAAACCCTTCCCTATGGAAACGTTCTCTTTCTGAAAATAGACCTCAAACACACTCTAAGTTCCCACATTTTTTTTCAGCAAAGCACTTATATTTATTTACCTACATTTAGGTAGCATTTACTTTTTAAATTTGCTTTTAATTGGAAGATAATTGCTTTACAAAGTTGTGGTGGTCTCTGCCATACATCAGTGCCAACGAGTTGTGATTAGACATATTGCCTCCCTCTTGAGTCTCCCCCCCACCCCGCAGCCCACTGCTCTGGGTCATCACGAGCGCCGAGCTGAGCTCCCTGTGCACGCAACAGCTTCCCACTAGCCGTCTGTTTCACACATGGTCACATATGTGTGGCAGCTCGACTCTCAATCCTCCCCTCCCTCTTCCCCTACCTGTGCTCACAAGTCCGTTCTCTGCAACTGCGTCTCGATACCTGCCCTGAAAATGGGTTCCTCGGTACCACTTCCCACCTTTCTTTACTCTTCATCCTACAGCTTACAAACAGATGATTCAGTTTGGCAATTACTTGAGGGCTGGTATGTATTCTCTTTTCATTGGAAGATAGTTCGCTGCATAAGGCAAGTCTGTCTGATTCCTGCTTAATTCTGAGGCTTAGGCTCTTGTTGGCACTATATTTGCATTTGCTGAATTCAGGCCAAAGGGTGGACAGGAGAATCTTACAGAGCACACGTTGTTTGTTACACACATGTAGGTAAACACATGTGCATGGTACATGTAGTTCGCAGCACACCATACAAAACTTTTTTCTATGTAGTATGCTACTGTCAGATAAAGGAGAAATCAAGACATTCTGCAAAGAAAGGAAGCTTTTCCTCCCGTGGGGCACACACCTTGAGAAGGGCAGTTTACTGTTGTTGATGCCTTTGGTTTTGAACCTGGCACACGCTAACGCCACGACTACTAGAGTAGGGTGGACAGGCGGACAACTCAATTCCTACTTGATTGGTAATAAAACAGTTTGATCAAAGACTACATCCAGCGGGTGACTGAAATACCCACAAAGGAATTAACCATCCATCATTTAAAAACAAACACACATGCTAGATGAAAACAGACACTGGAAGGGACCATCCTCTTGGTTAGGAGGACAGGACCCGCTGTGGGGCAGCAGGATGTGCTGAACACTGTACTCACTCACTCCTCACCTCAGAGCAACAGGAGGCTTTTCCAGCATCTCAGAAAACCTCTTCTTGTTTTTAGCGTTTCCATCCCACGTTGACTATTGTTTTTCCTCTATTATTTCAGTAAATACACCCCGAGTTTCTGCACATGCTCACCCCACGCCCACTACGCCTGTCTTCTCGGGAGAGTCACCTGTCATCTCTGAAGGACTGTTATTGCCGTTGCCTGTTTCCCTGAAACCCAGCATATGGTGTTTTATATGAGATGTAACGCATTGTTATTCAACAGAGAACCATCAGGAGAGGCGGAAACCAGGCCTGATATGCCCGATTTAGAACAGGAAGAAATTGATTATACCCTTGGAAATGAAGAATTGTCATTTACTGTGCTCTGCTGTACACGAACGTATTGCTCTTCAGGAGCTGAAGACAGGCTTCGGGAAATTAACATACACTGAGGTTATTTTTACCTTGTCTGTAGTTTGAAAGTAGCACTCTTTGGCGGAGAAAGTCATGAAGCACTATTACCAGATGTTGTTTGCGGCAGACTTTAATTATTCTAACTGGTGCCTGTCTTTTTAACAGTCTCCATCAGAGATAGCTACTAATTCATTTGTCCCTGCGTTGTTATCCATGGAGGGACATGCCCCTGGGATGTGGAGCTCTCGTGTGTGTCTGCTGTTCCCCACAGGCCTGAATTGTCAATTACAGAATGCCATCAGCAACTCCAGCAAACGGGCCACGGGTTGGGAGTGTAAGTGGGCAAAAGCATTCTCTGTGGATAGCAAGTGCTAAAGATTGTGGCAATGCTCGTCTGGAAACACCAGAAACTGCCCATAGACAAATAGAAGTGAAATCGTTTTAAAGGGGATTATTAAGGGATGGGCCACTTTTATGAGGACGGACTAGACTGTGCCACATGCAGAAGCAATGAGACTATGACCTGTAAACAGTGGACAGCCCCCCATAAATTTAAAACAGGGTTTCTATATAAGCCATTGTGAAGTTCAACCAGGACAGTACTTTCCATGTGTCTGACCTGAAAAGGATCACTAACAGTGTATTAGTAAATCACCAAATTACCTAGAATATTCCAGGCTCATCCAAATATCTAACTTCTTTTCTCATAGAATGAATATCTTCCAATGTGCATCATTCACATTTATTAAAATCATGTCATAGACATACCAGCATGGGGTGATTCTTTTCAATATTATTGCACAATTACCCTTGTAATACTAATAGAAATAAAATGATTTAAAGTCACTTTTAGTAGTGACAGCCAGGAAACCAACTCACTGTTCCCATTTGGAAATTTTGAAATTAACTGAAATAGTTGATCATGCTTAAACCTTATTGAGGGAAATAGTCTTCAAATATATTTCAAGTTCCAAGTCCATATGCATTTCTTTTAAAGATTTTTGATGTGGACCATTTTTATAGTCTTTATTGAATTTATTCCAATATTGCTTCTGTTTCATGTTTTGGTTTTTTGGCTATGAGGTATGTGCAGTCTTAGCACCCCAACCAGGGACTGAACTCACACTCCCTGCACTGGAATGGAAAGCATTAACCACTGGACCACCAGGGAAGCCCTGTCCACATGCATTCTTAAAGGAGTCATTGGATTTTCCGATCACAGAGCTGGAGAGGAGGTGATGGAAGATCAACTTTCCAGACAAGAAGACCTGATAAAGTTGAAATGTTTCCCTTCATCAAGTATCTTAGGGAAACAACCAATCTCTTTTCTCTTAGATAATCAGAATCTGATGAAAAAAGAGAAACCGAAGTCTGAAGCAAGTGATTTCCCTGCAGAAAGATCCTGTGAGTCTAAAATTCCATGATCACCTGTGTAAGACTTTATTTCCAGAATCCATCTGGATTCACGGCTAAAGCATGGAAGCAAAACCAGCTCACCTGGGCTTCGGTTGACATTTACGTTGCTTGAATGTCAGCTTTCCTCCAGTCTAAAATGGGGAAGGTAAAATTCACTGCTCTTTTACTTTCTAACACATCATTTACAGAAATACTCTGAACTCGGGAAAAGATCAGCTCCTGTAAGCTGGAAGTTTAAGAAAGTATCATTAACATGCAAAATGCCACCTTGTATATTATTCAGAGTTTCACCAAAAAGAACTCAAAATAAATTATAGAAGAGAAATTGCCATTTGAAGTCCTTTATGAAACAAGTAAGTTTTTCCAGATTCATTCATGCCCGCATCCACATGAAAGTAAATAAAGTCAGTGTGCCCTAATGAGCAATTAATATGAGAATGATTTCTGGTAATTTCTTGGCAGTCCAATGATCTTTTTTTCCTCTTGCCCAATCCTGACCACATTATGCTAAGAGGTAACAGCAACATTAAAAAAAAAAAATGCATAGACTTCCCATTGGACCATTTTATAGTTAGCAGATTATAAACCTAAAAAATTACTGTCAGAAACATCAAATCTAGGACAAAAAGGCTGCTAACTATGAGAGGAGCCTTTTTCCTTCCTCCTTAAGAAGGAAACATTATAAGTAGAAAACATTTCTACTTGTAAACTGAGCTTTCAAAAATTTCTGAAATAAAAAAAATTGCACATTCCTTCCCTAAATAGTTAGCTAAATATAGGATCTTTGGAAAAGAGCAGCATCTTACAAATGTTAAAATTAGACTTTGTGCTAGATAGTACTTGGATCATTGTTTGACCAGAACTGTCATGAGCATTTATTCATTGCAAGTGTCTCAGGAAAAACTGGAAATGTAGACTAATGATAGGGCACTTTGAACACAATGGTAATCCTCACCATGGAGTATAGGAAGCCCCACCTGGCTGACTTCAGTGCACGTCAGTCACTCAGTCCTGTCCAACTCTTTGCCACCCCATGGACTGCAGCTCACCAGGCCTCCCTGGCCATCACCAACTCCCGGAGTTTACTCAAACTCATATCCATTGAGTCAGTGATGCCACCCAACCACCTCATCCTCTTTTGTCTCCTTCTCCTCCCGCCTTCAATCTTTCCCAGCACCAGGGTCTTTTCAAATGAGTCAGTTCTTCGCATCAGGTGGCCAAAATATTGGAGTTTCAGTTTCAACATCAGTCCTCCCAGTGAAAATACAGGATTGATTTCCTTGACTTCAGGCAGTGGGAAAATAAGGAAGGATTTCTTTCAATCTCCATTCATTCTCCTCTGGTCTTTTTTCCCCCCAAAGTTTTAGCACATTTTCCTGGATATCCAAAGTCCTATTCTGTTACTGACTCCCACCCTTTCAATCAGCCGGTGGGGCCCATTTTTCTAGACTAGAGGTTTCCAAATAGGATCTGACNAAGGATTTCTTTCAATCTCCATTCATTCTCCTCTGGTCTTTTTTCCCCCCAAAGTTTTAGCACATTTTCCTGGATATCCAAAGTCCTATTCTGTTACTGACTCCCACCCTTTCAATCAGCCGGTGGGGCCCATTTTTCTAGACTAGAGGTTTCCAAATAGGATCTGACTTCTTCAGTCTATTAAAAAGAAACAAAAATAACATAAACGCCTTAGATTTTCTGTGATTCAATTTTTCAGAGTAACATTCAATAACAGAAGCAAATTCCAGTAAATTACCAAACTACTTTGTATTTAAATGGTTTTATCCTTGGATGTCCCCTTATCAACAGTGTTAAGGACACCCACCCCAAACACTTCATGGGCCAAGACTTCATCATCTCTCATTGAGATACTAACAAAAGATAATTTGAGGTTGTGATGAAGGACAAGAAATTTTAAAATTATATCCACTTTTGTTTAGTGTAAGATTTTCCATTTCTCTTTTAGGACACATTCCATGTTACATATAATATAATATAATACATATAATTTGCTGAATGATACTGAAAACTAGAAGGACCATGAGCTTTGAAATCTTGATAGTAATAATGATTTCAGTGAGACTATTGGGTGAAAGTTTTGCTTGAAATACACTCAAATGAGAATGAGAGGTAAAAAAGCAAAGATAAGAAAAGACCACACTTCTTAGGAAATTTGCTTTAAAGGGCCATAGTGAAGTGAACTATGGAGGGATAATCATCCTGGAAAAGGATGTTTTTAAAGGGAAAAAAATACAGTGTTTTAAAATGTTAATGCATATGACATTGTAAAAAACTAAAATTTGATTATGGAAGATGGGAAGGGGATATTTTAGGAGCCAAACGCTGGAATAAAGGAGAAAGGGTGGAGTCCAGTTCCCAAGGCCAGAGCTGGACTTTTCCAGGACAGGAAGAAACCACTCCTGCACTGGAGGGATCACAGAGTTTATGGAGGGCAAAAGATGATGCAGTCTCCTCGTATTGCTCCCCTGTGAACTCAGGAGCAAGGTTGTCAGGGGGAAAAAGTATGCTCACCAGTATCTGAAGACACTTATCACCTAGTGACCACANATCACTGACTCGATGGGCGTGGGTCTGAGTGAACTCCAGGAGTTGGTGATGGACAGGGAGGCCTGGCGTCCTGCGATTCATCGGGTCACAAAGAGTTGGACATGACTGAGTGACTGAACTGAACTGATCTGAGATCAGGTTTGATTTATGAATGCAGTATAGATGGAGTCTACTCTGACCAATACATGTAGTAATTGAGGGCTAGGAACATACGTATTTAATATATTTATTTAATCTTCCCATCACATAGTAGGTGCTCAAATTGCTATTGCCCAAGGACAAATATTAGTCTTTACCATACTTGTAAACTTAGGGAATAACATCTTTGATGGTGTCCTTTTCAAAAATAATAAATGACTATCTTAGTGGTGAAAAATGATAATGCAACTGAAAATGTAATGAATCTTGATTCTCTTGTTACCATTTTCTTTCATTGTGGTGAACTTATGTGAGGGCACATTTATGATTGAAATTCTATTTTCTCATGTGTGATAACAATTTCAGCAATTTTAACTCCCTAAGTTGTGCCAAAGGTCATGTCAAAATTTTAGGTAGGGGGCAAAGTAAGTTGCAGAGAATAACACTAAATAACCACTGTCCTTAAACTAAGATAAAGTTTTTCAGTTAATATGTTTAGGGACCTGGAGGAAGCTGTTCTTTTACATGCATGCATGTGTGTGTGTGTGTCTGAGAGTGAGACAGAGAGAAATAAAAAGATAGAACAGAGAAACTAATCTGGATCTGTTTCTCTTTATTCACTCCACCTGAAACTGAATAATTCAGTTCACAGTATGTTATTTAGGGAGTTGTTGAATGGCATAATAAAAATCATCTAAGGAAAATCACACCACAGCATAATTTTTTGAGCCAAAAGAGCACCTGAGAGGGCATCTTCCCAGCACGGTCCCGATCATGTGCTTATGAGGTGGTCTATATGAAAGAATTAGAATAGATCATTTTGCTAGAAAGCTCATAGTACAAAGTGAAATACACCATTTGTTTTGTAAATACTGACTTCAATTTACTCAATAATATATTCAATCAATGTCCTCATACAATTGGAATCCTTTCATTTCTTTTTGTATGATACTCAGTGATCAAAATATTTTATGTTAATATGTCATTCTATTTATACACTCAAAGTTAAAAGAAAAAGAAATCTTTTGAGGAAGAACTATAAGTATATACAATTACAGATTTTAAAACAATTTACTAATGTTTATATATTTTTAATCATGAAACAGTGATAATTCAACTTACAAATATAATTTATATTGGCTTCATATTATTTAGATGAGTAAGAAGAAGAGCTATGAGGAAAGAGATAGTCTACATTTGAATATAAAAATTCATAGTAATGTTATCCTGTGATTTCATAATTTATATCAAGTATATCAAGCCTATGGTATCTACAGGATATGCTTTTGAAAGTCAAATGACTATATACTTATTTACAAATTGATAAAATCTGGATAACATGAATAATTCAAAAGTGCACATGGAAATGTTCACATTAAATTTATCTGAATTGCTTTTGCAATAGTGAATTCCCTTTAAATGCATTCAGTCCTTAGCCAGACAACCATAACTATATGAAGGTTTTGATCTAAGTTCTCTATTCTGTTTACCATCTTTTGATTCATCACAGCTGGGTCAACCTAGTTTCAAATTTCAGGCCATAGATATAGGAATTTAAAGTAAAAGTAAATTTTTTCATATATTATATCATCTCATTTTGCCTAAAATCAAAGGAAAAGAAATGTTTTAAAAAGACAGAAGTTATAAAGAAATTTTGATCTCTTCCCAACCTTGTCTTTCTGCTTAATGCATTCTTTAATACCATCCCAGTCTGGAAAACACAATATTGAATATTTTGAACTAATAATATACTTTATCAATGATTATTCAATATGCAGCACCGAATATGAAAATGAGGAGCTGACAGCTGTGTAGATATTGATCAAAATTTGTCACACAAGAGTTCTATGCACACAATCAATTTCAAAGGAATTCTAACAAAGATGCTTTAAAAAATTTTTTTTGCCCTTTGAATTTATTATACCCTAAAGTGATATCACCTTAGAAAAATCTTCCACCTCCCTCAACATACATATCACTTGCCAAGGTCAACTGAAACCCAGAATTAAAGATGAAAAGTCTCCAGAATGAACAACTCAGTGGCCTCATCTATCAGAAAATATTGATTTGTTCGATAATAATTCTGTCACTGTGAGACAATGGTTATTTTGGAAGGAGCCTTTCTAAAGTACAAGACAAAATTTATAGTGAAGTCCTTTGAAACTGATTGGAGGCATAGAAGTCTGGTGTGACAAATTTTGATCAATGTCTACACAGCTATCTCCTCCTCATTTCCATATGGTGTGCTAAGGAAAATATGTTGTGCTAAGGTAACAATGTTGGGTAGGGCAAACCCTATGTTATCCTGAGGGGATAAATTATGAATTTTCTAAATGAATCATTATAATTATCTCTTGGACAGAGATGTTGCCTTAGTTAAAGTTAGCTAGTTGAGATTTCATGGACATATTTTGTTTAACAGATAAAAAGGTGCAAACAGAATTGATACAGCCCTTCACGTTTTATTACCTTCACCTCTCTGCCTAGAGTGGATATGGGATATCTGTTCTTATAGTAGCTATTCTATTGATATAAAAACAAGGTAACAGACAGGGATTTCCTGGCAATAATTCTAGAATGCGTTGCCATTTCCTTCTCCATAGAATTTTCCTGACCAGGGATCTAACCTGGGTCCTCTGTATGGCAGGCAGATTCTTTACTGAATGAGCTAAGAGAGATGCCCCAATCTTATTTGATATTGAACTCCAAATGCTGTTCATTTTGGTAAACTCCTTTCCAAGATTCTAATTCTGATAAGTAATTGTTATATTCTGAAATGTCTATAAAAGCTTGACAAATAGTACAAATAAGTGGAGTATGCAAGAACTGAAGGAGAAAGGAATCATGTACATGTATGGCCAAGTTCCTTTATTGTCTACCTAAAACTATCACAGCATTGTTAATCAGCTATACTCCAATATATAGAAAAAAAAAAGAAAACAAACCTGTGGTTACCAAAGGGGATAGAGGTGAGGGGTGGGGGAGGTTACAAATAAATTAGGAGACTGAGATTAACATATACACACTACTACATATAAAGTCGATAATCAACCTATTATATAGCACAAGAACTATACAAAATATCTTGCAATAGCTTATAAGGAAAAAAAATCTGAAAAAGAATATGCATGTGTGTGTGTGTGTGTGTGTGTGTGTGTGTGTATAATTGAGTCACTTTGCTGTACACTTGAAATTAAGACAACATTATCTGCCTGCCAATGCAGGAGACCTTGGTTCGATCCCTAGGTTGGGAAGACCCCTGGAGAAGAGGAAGATTACCCACTATATTCTGGCCTGGAGAACTTCATAGACTGTACAGTCCATGGAATCACAAGGAGTTGGACATGACTGAGAGACTTTAATTTCACAATAAAAGAAAACAAACAAACAAGTTATGAGTATCAAGGTTAACCAAAAGAGAATAAGGTATCTATGAAGGCCAGTCATCATTTGCCCATGGAAATCCCATCTCAATATGCCAATAGTGAAAGATCATCCAAGTTTTTAAGAGGAAAAAAAATGCATTTGTATGTAAAATTTCCCAATTTCAAATGCTGAAAACTAATCTGTTTTTGAACTTTTAAAGTCAGTATTTCAACCAATACCATGAGGGTCAAGCTAACACATCTGTGGGTGAGCAAGATTATTATTTAGGAGTTAAATTATTTAAACAAGAGGACAAGGACAATGTCTCTTTTAATATATTTGACTGTGACAAAATGATGTAACATGCAGCTTTCTTTGATTGTTTTCCCTGGTTCAAGACAATTACATAAATAGATCTGAAATTATACCAGACCATAATAATTTCAACAGAAAATCTGAACCAGCTGCAACCCCATATTTAGCTTTTTCACATTCCTTTAAAAAAGCTTTAAAGTTGATTTTCATTTCAACTGAAAACTTGAGAAATGAAATAGGTCATAGGCTAAGCAGATGGCTAGTGAGAACTTCACGAAATAAAAATGAGGGTCAGTTTCTGCATGAAAAGCAGTTAGAAAATGAAGTAGATATTTCTGTGATGTAAAGTGCACTAAGAACTCTGTTCATCTGTTTCAGATATGTGCTCTGCATATTCCCCTGAGTGTGGTTTCAAGAACATTTTGTATGTATCGTGTATTTCATTACAGCTGTCAGAGCAGAGAAATGTTTCTGAGGATCAATGACAATAATGATGCTAAAGAAATTGATGTTATGAGGATAAAAAGTTCTACCTGGACCAAAGAATCAAATCAGCTAACTTTAGCTGTTGGATGGATATGCATATATGATGAAAGGTTTTGTTTATTTTTTATTCATATCTCATAATTTAACCAACTATTGATGTAATTCCCAACAGCGTAAAGAGTTTCTGTAATTACGTATGGTTATACCTACACACCATTACTGACTATTGTGGAGTTTCACTGTTGCCAAACTAGAATCTATTCTCTTTCTTTCATTTTCTTAATAGCATTTGGACTTTCTTAAGAAAATTTTCTCTCCCACCTTTTGTATGACTGAAATGACTTACATTTCATGAGTGGGACTGGTTCTACCCAACCTGAATGGATGGACTTGCTCTCCAAATATCAAGCAGCGTACTATACAAAGGGTGTATAAAGGATGCCGTACTGAACATCATCCATGCCTGGACCAAAGATGATTGTGTTGTAGGAAAGGACATTACAGTTGGGAGATTAGTATGTGTAAAGTCTGCAGTAAGAAGGAGTATAATATACTCAAAAATACGTTTCATCAAATGTCCCTGGTGCATAGAGAGTAAAGAAAGATAGTGGAGAAAGGTAAAGACAGAGATACAGACATAATCCAGAGTTTATGAATCACTGTAAACCTTCAAAAANCTGAACATCATCCATGCCTGGACCAAAGATGATTGTGTTGTAGGAAAGGACATTACAGTTGGGAGATTAGTATGTGTAAAGTCTGCAGTAAGAAGGAGTATAATATACTCAAAAATACGTTTCATCAAATGTCCCTGGTGCATAGAGAGTAAAGAAAGATAGTGGAGAAAGGTAAAGACAGAGATACAGACATAATCCAGAGTTTATGAATCACTGTAAACCTTCAAAAAGGTTGGGATTTATCCTAATATGGTGTCATTCACTAATTTTAATGACTGACATGCCCATATATGTGTTTTGTTTAAGAAATCATCCTTGTTTCTGGGTGGAGAATGAACAAGAAAGGAAGTAGCAGGCCGTAGCAGTAGGGAGACCAATCAGGAGTCTACTGTAGCAATCCAGGTGAAAGATGATAGACATTCTGAGGAGTATGGTATTATAGAAATGTAATTAATAGATGAGGGCATAAAGACACATAGATGCTTTGACTTACAGAAGTCAATATGTATAAAGTATCATAGGACTAGTGGATAAGTTTGTAAGATTTAAGTGATAGAAAAGGTTATCTTGAAATGAAGGGATAAGGAAAGAACACATGAGAGATTACCTCTTTGAACTAAAGAGTAAAGGATAGATAAAGTATGATAAACAGTGATGGCGGTGAGAGAGCAACACCTGTGAGCACAGGTAGTAAGAAAGGAAAAGGTGAACCCTTTGGGACAGGTCAAAGTGTAACTGCATGTTTACGCCACAAAGGGATCATTAACGTAGACAGAGAAAGTGGTATCAGAAAGTCAGATCTGGGTTTATGGTTTTGGCGTGACGTCTGGTTGACTTCTTTGTACATTATTCAACAGAAAGCACTGGGCCATTTTCAGGAAAAGGTTTTCAGGAAATCAATTTATCCAAACGAAGCAATGCTTTAATATTTGTATGTATCTAGAAGTAGTAGGGAAGTGATTTCTGGAATCCCAGCTAAGGAAACCTAAGAGTTGAACATGACTTAGCTACTAAACTACAACCATAGCAAAGGAAAGGATTAAAACAGGCCTTAGTAAGTCTTTGCAGTGGAAATGCAGAAGCATTAGGCTGATTTATTGACATCAAAACACAACTGGATGAGTGATGGTGATAGGAATATAAAGATAACTGGAACTTCAAGTTTGCTAGTTGGATGGGCAATAATACTGTTAACAGAAACAGCAAAACTGAGGGAATATTATATTTCGGTAAAAGAAAAGGATAATTTTATAACTATTATAAATTAGTTATAAGATATATTGCCTTGTTTCCATAGTATCAAGCAACACTAACTGTAACTGAGATGGAAATAAACGCTATCTTCAAGCGATTAGTAGTTAACTTTAAAGTGCAGATTTGTTTATACTGTAGACACATCGACCATAGCTGTCATTTATTGATGAGTATTTTAAATGTGTCTAATTAGTAATTAAATTTGGTGCATACGGCACTTTAGGCAGCTGCTAGCTTCTTCCACTTTCTGTCATTAGATGGTAAATTCCTAGAGGCCAGGAATAATGTCTTCTTTAGAGTCACTAATGTTTGAATAAAAAAGGGCTTAGAGATCTGTCGAGGAAGTAGCTAAAGCTCTTCATGACATCACTGACTTTTTAAACACTGAGATTAAAGAATATTCCTTGTATGTTAAATCTTTGTCTCTATGTACTTTTGTGCCCTAATATGTCTTTTTGACAAACCCCCTTATCAACTTCTCCATGTATGTATTTTCAACACAATGCCAGCAAAGAAGTTATGTTGACCCTGGTTAACTAAGGAATCATCAGAAGATTTTCTTTCATTTTTTGTTGATTATGCTATGAAAATTTTATCCCACTTCCCTAGTTTGTAAGAAGAACCTAAGAAACAGAAGAAACCTTGCTTTAATGATCTGAGAAGACTTAAATATCTATTGTGATTTTAAAACCATAAAAAGCAAAATAATCAGATTAGATGATTATAACCTTTTGCACAATCCCCTCAAATTTTCTAATATAGTTTTCTAAATTTCAGATACTTTTGAGTTGCCTTACAATTTAATTCATTCTGGTAAATTGATATTTCTTGTTAGTTTTGTTCTAGTTAATCAAGATTTTATTGTGCAAAAATTAAAATGACTTATTTATTTAAGTACTATTTTCAAGTCTAATTGGAGTATTAAGTAAAATGCATTTGAACAATGAAACAAAAGAAATAGATTTTATTCTAATAAGTAAAACTGCTATTTCTACTCAAGACTATTAAGGGAGTGCTTAATGTAAAGAAATGTAAAGAAATATAAAATACTCCTGTTCCTCTAACATTTTTCCCTAATAAAATCATTTATAAGCCTTTATAGAAAAGCATATCTGATGTAGACTTATGAAACAGATTTAGGAACAGCAAATGAGATAAGGCATTGTGCTTTCTTTTTAATATAAGCTACTAATATATCAGAGAAGCCTTAAATATTCTCATGTACAAAGGAACTTTTTCAAAGATCTTGAAGTTCTAATAAAAATGATTTCAGTGCTATAACTCTGCAAAAACATCCTTCCAAAATGGCTTTATGTTACAGCCAGACAGCCTTTAAAATAGTTCTCCAATTATTTAACAAAATGAAAGATGAAGAATGACCTCACTGGGAATTTTATAGTAAGTTATCATTCATGTCTTGCTTAGAGTTTTTCTGTAAGGCAATATCAGGATGGAAATGGATATGAGGTGACATTAGGTATCAGGGATAAAGGGTAGAGCGCAGATCTAAAAATGAGTCAAGGAAAGAATATCAAATTATAAGGTTCTCAAAGGCTAGGGTCATAACTTCCAAGGATTTCATAATCATTTCCCATCAGGCTCATCAGATAGTAGGTCTAATAGTAAGATCTAATTATTAATGTCCATCACATGTAGATGTGATGAAGCTGCAACACCGCAAACAGAATAAGAGGAGCTTGGAAAGCCCTGAAGTCCTACATGATAAAATAGGTGAAATGTCTGTCTTTCCCCAAGTTTCCATCCTATTAACTAGACTGTCCCACTTTGACAGCTCTTCCAAAGGATTTAGACTTTCAGTTCCTCAAAAACACTCTCAAGCCCTTTACAATCTGCAAAGAAGAGTCAAATGCAAGTAATATCGTTAGTCTTTAAGAGGTTCAATTATCAGTGTCTTCATTTTTATTCTATCTCTAAACCTATGACAAACCTAGATTACATATTAAAAGCAGAGACGTCACTTTGGTGACAAAGGTCCATATAGTCAACATTATGGTTTTTCTAGTAGTCATGTACAGATGTAAGAGTTGGATCATAAAGAAGGCTGAGTGCCAAAAACTGATATTTTTGAATTGTGGGACTGAAGAAGACATTTGAGAATCCCTTTGGACAGCAAGATCAAACCAGTCAATACTGCAGGAAATCAGCCCTGACTATTCATTAGAAGAAATGATGTTGAAGCTCCAATACTGTGGCCACATAATGGGAAGAGCCAACTCACTGGAAAAAGATCCTGATGCTGGGAGAGATTGAGGGCAGGAGGAGAAGGGGGCAACAGAGGATGAGATGGTTGGACTGCATCACTGACTCAATGGACATGAGTTTGAGCAAACTATGGGAGATTGTGATGGGCAGGGAAGCCTAGTAATACTGCAGTTCCTGGGGTTGCAAAGAGTCAGACACAACTTAGCAACTGAATAGTAACAACTACATCTATATTTCATCACACCGTGATTATTTAATTCATTTTAATGAGAGTAGATAACACTGTTAGTTACCACTGACACCATGCAAAATAAATGAGTGAGGGCTTCCCAGCTGGAGCTAGGAAGCTCCCACCTGCCAATTCAGCAGACATAAGAGATGTGAGTTTGATTCCTGAGTTGGGAAGGTCCCCTGGAGGAGGAAAAGCAACCCACTCCAATATTCTTGCCTCGAAAGTCCCATGGATAGAGGAAACTGGTGGGCTACAGTCCATAAACACAAAGAGTTGGACATGACTGAATTTACTTAACATGCATGCATGCAAGAATGTTGAAAAGAAAAAAAAAATGATATGGATAACCACAAATGAACGAGAGGGAAGAAATTACATCTCTTATCCCATTGCAAGGGAACCAGGAACATATTTTACATTTTAGTTTATCCAGATTGAGTACACCTGCAAATGTAAATATAACTGCAGAATGGTCTACCTACATGAATTAAAATACATATCAACATACATATGTACACAAAATATGCATACTTAATACTGGGTTAGAATAGCACTTGCTAATCAATTTTCTTATTTAAATTTTAATCAATGAAATGTTCATCTGACTGAAAATATCCAGTCAAGTAGGTCTCGACTGTTTTATCTCTGATAGAAATTCTAGTGATCAGTTGGGAAGGGAGAGGATGAAATCTATCAGTGCCACTGCCTCTCAGAAATAGAAAATCCAAAGAAAGTTATACCACGCCCCAAAGCAAGTCTAACAGGGTCATTCCTAAAGTTAGGCATTGCTCAGAGCTTCTGTTTCCCCCCTTTTTCCACTCCCAAATAAAGAGATTATTAATAAGGTTAAGAAGGATTATAAAAGTCCTGAGTACAAAGCATGAGGACATGGAAGATAGGGGATCAAAATAGCAACTTTCACTGCTAATCTTAGGTCAGAGAGGGGAAAAGAGAACCCGTAGTTTCTTATGATCTTGCCCAGCTCATTAGGCCCAGAGGTGCCACACAGAGGCAAACTCTCTGATAACAAATTGGCAGCTTTGCCTGATATCAAAAACATATGTGCTCTTTGGAGTCTGTAAGTAATTGAGGATTGGGGAATTCATGCTTTTATTTCACCACATCTAACTTTAGGGGACTTCTCCAGTGGCTCACTGGCAAGAAGGTTAACAGCCTTGGGAAGGAGGACAGATGTTCTCAAGCGGCAGGAGGAAAGAAACTGCAAGTGGCAGCCTTTTTTTGTTTTTCTTCTAATCCTGTGTTAGCATGAAGACACCTGGATCTGCCTGAACTGTATCTTGAACCTTGAGCCAGCCAATGTGTTTTTCTTATGGAAATATTTTCTTAAGTTATCTCAATGAAAGGATGTATTTGCTTGGAAATCTGCCTTTCTTCAAGACTCATGTCAATTGTTTTATGGCCAGAGATGATTCCCCGTGTAGATGATTCTATCCTCTTTGAGATGATTCTATCTCAAAATATATATTTTAGGAGAGAAACCTGGTACAACTGAGTCTTGAGGTGTTTCTTTTATCTGATTCAGTTCAGTTCAGTTCAGTCAAGTCACTCAGTCATGTCCGACTTTTTGTGACCCCATGAACCGCCAGGCTTCCCCATCCATTACCAACTCTCGGAGTCCACCCAAATCCATGTCCATTGAGTTGGTGATGCCATCCAGCCATCTCATCCTCTGTCGTCCCCTTCTCCTCCTGCCCTCAGTCTTTCCCAGAATCAGAGTTTTTTCCAATGAGTCAGCTCTTTGCATCAGGTGGCCAAAATACTGGAGTTCCAGCTTCAACATCAGTCCTTCCAATGAACACTCAGGACTGATCTCCTTTAGGATGGACTGGTTGGATCTCCTAGCAGCATTTTAACAGGTATAAAATGCCTTACTATAAACTAGCAAGGGGGCACTCTTTCTGTCCCCTTCTGATGTCTATGTAAGAAGCTTTCTCTATCCCTTTGATATTTTAATAAAACTTTTACACAAAAGCTCTGAGTGATCAAGCTCAATCTCTGGTCCTGGATTGAATTCCTCTCCTCCAGAGGCCACAAATCCCAGTGTCATTCACTGCTCACATCTGCAACCTTTCAGTGGGAAAAAAAAAAAAAAAAAAAAATTCACCTGCAATGCAGGAGATGTGGATTCCATCCTTAGGTCTGGAAGATCCCAGGAGAAGGGCATGGTAACCCACTCCAGAACCCTTGCTAAAATCCCATGGACAGAGGAGCCTGGTGGGTTACAGAGCATGGGTCTCAAAAAGTCAGACACAGCTGAAGTGAATGAATATGCATGCACACACATACACACACACTAAATTCAGAGACTGATAATAATTAGCAAGCAGATAAAATTCTTATGAATCACTTCTACATTTCACTTTCCAACATTTCTACCACACCAAGCATCTCACTGCTCTGTACACATGCTGGGATCTTTCATAACTCTGGTTCTGTCTGTGCCTCAAGGCATCTCTCCACTTTATATGCTTAATCCTAGACAACCCCTACCCAATCTTGAAGGTAGAGTTTTGCTGTTCTTTTCTGGAAATTTTGAACTTCCTTGGCTCTTAAAGATCAATCCTCATTCACATTTAATTCTTCCATTTATACAAATTTGCCCACTAGAGTATGAATTCTTCAAACAAAAAGCAGGAATTATATTTAACTATTTTTATTCTTAATTCCTAGCACATTTCTTTATATTTAATTACTTGAAACTGAATGAGTAGATGTATGGGAAATGTATTATATAATTAGTATTTGAAAGGCTTAAGATACCTGTGTCTTTTTGAAACATTTTTGGAGGGAATATAAGTTTACCCTCTCCTAACTATACGGAATATTTTGAAGAATAATGGAAAAAATCCTTGGAATATAGAGAACTAATATCTAGATCAAACTCTGCCACTACATGGTCTTATGTCATTTGACTTTTCTGAGCCTAAGTTTCTCAGTAATGAATCAGAGTGTTCTAAAGTCCTTTCTAACATAAACATCCTGTGACTTGTTGGTAACTCTCCCAGAACACCTCTCTTAACCTGGAAAAAAAAAGAAATAATTTGGGCAACAAATGCTGAAGACAAAACTTCAGTGGATGGTCTATTTACCAAATAGAAAATATAAGATGAAATAAAGCAAATGGAAATAGTCCCAAACTATCACTAGGTCCATTTCCACCATTTCAATTCACCTACTGAAACGTTTTGCACCTCTTTATATGTGGAGCTACAATTTTAAGGCGGCATATGCTTTAATGTCTTATGTTACATTGCCCTTAAGTGGGAACTTGTCTGAATATACTTGGCCTAATTTAGCTCTGATCCATAAAGTGAACCAGACCTAAACTGAGCTAGACTGAAAAACTTCTAATCAGAGCTCTATACTTGATTGGAGAAAAGGGCTGAATAAATAGTTTTTGGATGTATGGTTAAATTTTGCACTAGAATGAATTCTGGGACAGATACCAAATAATTCCCTATATGAAGTTTATAACTTTGACCAACTTGTCTTGTATTTCCTATTGCTTCTTTTGAAATTACACTTTCATTTACTAATGTTTAAAGATGTGAGTGCCTAGGAATTAATATAAAGTAAATGTAAAACTTGATCTCAGTGCTGAAGAACCTGCAGAAATAGCAATTGTTTATCTTCCATTATATCCATCATAAACACCTGTGTGGCAGGTAGCCCAGGATGTTTAAATGTTAAATAAGAAATTAAAACAAGAACAACCAATACTGTAATCCCAGAAAGCTGACTATATTGACAATGTTCTAAGGATTCTTTAATACCCTATAAATAAACCTCATAAAGGGATTTTTATTACTGTTTTCATGACACAATATTATAAACACTTAAAAGCACATTTTAATTTATTTCTCAGTTTTACCATCTCACACTTTTCAGGAGAAAATAAGCATGTGAAAGCTACTGTTTCTTCAGTTTTCTTTTCTTTTTTTTTCCTTTACCTACACAGTGGGTAGTAAATACTTTTAATTTTTTCAAATAATTAATTATTTCCCCTTTTATAATGCGATTATTAAATAAAAACACATTTAATATTAATATGTCACTTGCACAGCAGGCACTCAAATAAACAGAATGAAAATTTTTCCCTATTGGTTCTTGGCAGTTAGGTTTCATCTCTTAGTTCCTTGTTTTATACAAGGGATAGTAATCAGATGTTGGTGCTCATTAAAGGAATGTCTAGAATTGTTTACAGCAGTAGCCATATTTCCAAGCACACCTGCAAGTCATAGCTTGTGTTCCTTAATGTAAGAGAAATGTATTCTTTCTTTACAGAGTATCTAGTGCTTCTTACTCCATTTTAGGTGTGGTAGGAAAAATAAATGAAGGAAAAAATAATATCTGCCCTCAGAGAGCTTATATTCGATGGTGGAAATACAGCCTCACATACTGAGGAGGTAAGTTTCTAACTGCATAGTACAGAAGGAAGGAGAGAAAGTTTTCATGGAGAAGCTGGTATTTAGCTGAAATGAATGAACTACTATGTGTGTGGCTGTGTTTTCACCTGAGAGTTTATTGTTTATTATCAGCATATTTGTGAAGAAAGATTAGGATTGCCAGCTCTTCCCTATACCAGTTCAATTCAGAATTTGTTTATTCATTTCTTGAGCTGCTTTTGAGAACTATCAAAGAGACAGAGTAGACTTCTATTCTTTGATTGGGTGAAAGCTAACACTTGGCTCACCTTATACAATTTTCCAAATGGACTGGCTTTTCTGGTGAGTCCACTGAGTGTTTGACATCTGAGATGACCACAAAGAACCACAGAATGTCTCTGGTAAGGCTTCACCTTCATTTTCCCTGACTTCCATGAGATTTTGCTGTAATGAAGACCAACCATACTTTGACGGAATGTCCTTTGAATCACAGGAGATGCCATCTCTCTTCTTCCAGTAAATTCTTAAAACTTTTTTGCCCTCTGAATGAGGTCTGCAGATACCAGTGGGTCATGAATAATGAAAAGAATAGAATATATGTTCCTTCCACTTAATGACAAAATTACTTAAACAATTTGATAAAATCAGCACAAACATTTCACAAATGGAATAAAAAATTGTTAATCCTTTTTAAAGATAAAATTACACTCTAAAAGGAAAAAGTATTTCATAATGATAGAGCACTGGTTTTTACTCTCTCTTTTCAACTTTTAAAAATAACTTCTGTTGAGTCACAGCTGTTATATAATCACTCGAGTTATACAGTCATTGCAGTTATGTTAATTGTGGAGGGTCTGCAGAGAATTAAGAGATCCCCCTCCACCCCCTTAGCCTTGATGTCATCTTTTCGTGCTTGCTATCTCTCTCCTACCACTCTAGCCACCATGAGTTTCCTTGCTTTTCCAAACTTTTACTCAGGACCAAGGTCTTGATATTCCCTCCATCTAAGAAGCTCCTCTTCAGATAAGGACAAGAGTCTTTGCTCACATCCTTAACCATATGCTTAGATATCATTTCCTTGGGAATGCCTGTACTAACCACTCTTGAAAACTTTACCCGTCTTATGGCATTTTTTTCTTCATACATCTTTTTTGCTTCATACATTTCTATGTACTACTTGGCAATAAAAGGGAACAAACACAAAGCAATTTATATGGACCTTAAGAGCATTATGCTGAAAATAAAAAAAACTAAAAGTCAATCTTAACATATTATATATTGTATGATTCAGTTTATATACCATGCTGGAGATAATAAAATTATAGAGATGGAGAACAGTTTTCATCAGAGTTTAGAGGCAGGGATTGGGGGGCAGGTATAACCATAAAGAAGCAGCGTAAGAGATTCCCTTTGTGGTGACAGGTGTATATCTTAATTATGGTACTGACATAGGTTACACATGAGAAAATACAACAGAAATACATACAAGGACTTGCCAAAAGATGAGTGTATGCAAATTATGGTAAATTCTCAGTAATATTATTGTATAATTTTTTATAAGTACACTATTCTTGGCTTTAAGAATGCATAATTGTTATGTAAGATATCGCCAAGTGAGAAGGCTTGGTGATGGGTTCAGACACGACTCTGTGCTATGTTGTAACTTCTGGTGAACCTATATTTAAAATAAAAGTAAATAAAAATAAAAGTAAAATTTTAAAAAGTCCCCTACCACTCAGCACCATCTATTTTCATTATTCCCTTTCTTTCAGTATGTAAGCTCCATGTGGACAAGAAATTCTCATTGTTTTTGTCCAGGCCTGTATCCATGATGCATAGAATAGTGCTGGGCACATAGTAAGCTCTCTATAAACAGATGTTGAATAAATTTATGTTGCATGACTGTAATGTCTTACTTCGAGAAATATCATCCTTACCTTGTGCTAAGTTCTGCTATTTTCTATCTAGTAGGTCTTCATCAAATCTCTTAAATGATTTATTCAAATTTCTCATCAACAATATTAATAATGCTAAATGTTTAAGTTAAAAGAACACATGATAATTCAGAGGCAATAGAAGTGTTATTTGAGATGAGCTTCTTGGAAGCAAGTACAACGCTTACAAAACTGATATCATCCAACTCAGTGATTTATTAGAAATGTGGACATAGTTTTAAGTACAAGGATGATAATTACACATTATTTAGATAGAGAGAAAGTCTGAAATAACCTAAATGTCCAACAACAGGAAAAAGGGCTATGTTTTTGATGAAAATTACAGTTACTTGGAGCATTTTTCTGAAAACCAAGAGCTTGTTTTCTATTATGAATAAATAATTAATAGGTAAAGCTCTAATGTGCAATAATTCAATTATAGTCAGTTTCAACATTTCTATTCCTTATTAACATCATGGCTAACAACAGCATCAAATATGCCTCCATTCTGCATCATACCAATAAACATAAAAATACTTTTCTGTGTCAATTATAAGAAAGAGTAAATGAACATACATGTCACTATTTTGGTCTCATGGTATGATTGAATTTGCAAATAAAGGCAACAGAATGTGTTATTATGCATGATAGGCACCATATTAAGTAAAATAGAATGGTAAACATAAATGATAAAAATCTGCTCCTCGATATCATACACAGGGAAAAGTAATAATGACAAAGTTATACCCTATACTGAAAACTGTTAATGTTTTTGCATTGGTATTATAGCCAGAACCATTTTTCTATTCAAAAATTTAAAAATGATTAAATAATTGTCAATCAGCTACTATTCATAAATGCAAGTGTAAAATTATAGGTGCAAAATCTAGCTCAAGATGAAAAATTAGATGTGAAGAACTTGATTATTTCACTTATCTCTTTTATGAAGATCAAATTTCACATGACTAGCACTGACTTTTCATCATCTTTGTAAAGTATCTCCTATTTTGATAGAGAGCCTTAGAAGGTGATTAAGCAGAAGAGCCAGAGAGTAGGTCCTCTCCCCCTGGGAGGTGAATTTTTGGCCCCCTCCTGTGGAGTCATCTACTTGTTCAAGAAACAAATGACAATGGTGCTCAGCTGCATGGAACTTGGTGTTGAGGAGGTCACACCAATTAAGGTCTAGTTAGAGGCTTAAACTGAGAAGGCAATGGCACCCAAAAATCCCATGGAGGGAGGAGCCTGGTAGGCTGCAATCCATGGGTTCGCGAAGAGCCAGACACAACTGAGCGACTCCACTTTCACTTCTCACTTTCATGCACTGGAGAAGGAAATGGCAACGCACTCCAGTGTTCTTGCCTGGAGGATCCCAGGGACAGGGGAGCCTGGTGGGCTGACTTCTACGAGGTCGCACAGAGTGGGACACGACTGAAGAGACTTAGCAGCAGCAGCAGTAGAGTCTTAAATGATCTCAAAGTTACAAGAGAAAATGTATATTGAACATAATTAAATACAATAAGTAAAATTAAGTATGATTATGCAACATTTCATTATGTTTCAGGTACCCTGAATTGTGTGTGTGTGTGTGTTAGTTGCGGAGTCCGATCCGACTCTGCGACCCCATGGACTGTAGCCCACTAGGCTTCTCTGTCTACGGAATTAAATCTTATATATAAACAAAAAAATGCTCTTAAAAATGAAGTCTCAATTTGTTGACAGTAAGTCTTGGTCATTTTCTGGCTGAGTTTTTTTTAAAATGTATGGCTTCATTACTCTAGTTTCATTCTCTGCTCCCTCTTTATTCGATAAATGCTTAGGTCCTTTCAGTTTGGCTAATTAAGAGGCTCCTTATACCACGCACTATCTTTGGGCTGCTTAGTTTACTTACACACAATTTTAACTGTTTTTTTCTTTTTATATTGGCAACATAAAGCAATTACAAGTTAATTAGTGTAAATCCCAGTTAGGAATCATAACATTGTTGTCCGTTGGTATAATCAGAAAACCGTATATCTGAATTTCTTTCCATGTGTACATATTTTTTTTCTTATTTGAAATTTTCTACTTTGAAGTGTAAGAATGATTTTTGTTATTTTTTTTCTGAAAGGTTTTTCTATGTTTCATCTTTTTCAAAATAGATATGGCTAAATAAAGCAATGTCTACTGCTTTTGGTTGACATCTATGGAAATAAAATCCCAGGACTGTATATTCTGCAAGATTTCAAACTTGACATATTAGTGGAAGAATCACACAACTCTTTCTTCCTATGTTTATGGTGTGATGTATTTCAGAGAAAAAGCGGTTGTTTTTCTTGAAATAATGAAAGACTTTGAAACGTAACCATTCCAACACAGTTCATCTGTGCAAGATTCCTTTCTATAGTGACTATAATGCTGAGTTATCCATCCACCATTTGAAAATTTCTAAAGAAAGTAGGCTTTCTGCTTCCCACTCCTGCCTTTGTATCACTGAACAAGGAACTGTTAGAGCGGCCTTCTTTATGCTGAGCCAAATCTCCCTTCCTGATGACATTTGTTATTACTAGCCTCAGTTTTACAATAAGAAATACATCTAGCTTCTATTCTCTCTGACAGCCCTTCAACACCCAAGATGCATATAATTCTCCTTGTATTTTGCCAAGTTTTCTCTATTCATAGCTACATATCTAATTCCTTCATTATATCAACACTTTCTAAGTCTTTGAGAATTATGACTATCCCCTTTCATATGTTCTCCAGGTGGGCCCAGCATCCCAAGTTAACACCTGGCACTTAGAACACTGGAATATTTACTTCATGTGTTCCAGTGCAGTACTGAACAAGAGTACTGTGATGCAAGTACTACACGAGTTTAATTTTTGTAGCTCTATTAATTAAAAAAAAGAGCAAAATGTTTACAAATCACAAATATGTTGCATTTAACTTCTATATAAAATGTTATACATGCTGAATATGACGGATTATTAATGTTTTACTTTTTTTTTTTTTAACTCAGCCTCCAAAATCTGGAATGTATAATTTATGCTTAGAGCACTCCTGAACTTAGGCTAACTACATTTCAGGTGCTCATTTAGCACATGTGGACAGTGGCTACAATATGGGGCAGCATAGTTCTAAGCAGTTTAATTTTATTAATTCAACCAAAAAAATATATAGATGTTTTTAAAGTTCATGTGAGAGTCAAAATCCACACTGAGTCTAAGATCAATAAAAGTACCCAATTTAGGATACCAGTTACTATCCCAGATTCTTTAAGAACCAGATTTTAAAATAAACACATGCTTAAATTCACACTAACTATTAATAAATTTAGCTATTACCTTGGGTTAGCATTTTCACATCAAGAGAATCTGTAATCTAGGTTTTGTAGTCCACTAAATCAACTCTCGTCCTAAATATTTATCAGCATTTTTATCTATTTATTTAAAACTGGTTTCATCATAATGAATAGGAAGGGACAATAAGAATAACAGAGGCCTGTGATATATTGACAGAGATGCTCACACGTAATACTAACGAATCATAACACTTTTGGTAGTTAGGAAGTTTCAAAGCTACATGACTTCAAGAGCATTCATCATGTTATCTCCATTAATGCTACACAGTTTCATGATAAACTGTCCAAAACCTTCATGCAATTTAATGTTTTTATGTTAGACTCTGTGACACACAATGATTCTCATCTCCTGATTTTCATGCCCTAGTATACTCTCCCTCCACCTGAAATCACAACTGACCCTGTGTGGCCAATAGAACATAGTGATATTGCAGGCATTTTGGTCCAAGAGCAGATCCAAAAAAGCACTGCAGACTCCACCTTGCTCCCTTGGATATCCCATTCAGCTACCACGTCATGAAGATAGCAAGTAACCCTATTGAGAGGTCCACATAGAAAAATACTGAGGCTGTCAGTCAACAGCCAGTATTAACTTTCAATTACATGACTCACTCACCTTGGAAACAGCTCCTCTATCCCCAGTCAGTTCTGTACTTGACTGCAGCCCCAAGCAACACCTACAGCAATCACATATGAGAAGGCATGTGGGAACAAAACCAACACCTACAGCAATCATATGAGAAGGCATGTGGGAACAAAACCAACACCTACAGCAATCATATGAGAAAGCAAGTGGGAACAAACAGTATAGCTGAGCCCTTCCAGAACACACAGAATCCATGAAGATAAAACTGTTTTATATCACAAAGATTTGGAGTAAATTACAGTTTAGGTTACTTGAACAAAATCTTGATGCTTAGTATGACAAACTTTGTCTATACAGTAGCTCTCAAAGTATTCTAATAATTGTGGTTATGAAAGAAAGATCTATGCATGACAAAAAAGATGAAATAAATATATTAATAATGGTTTTCTCTAAAAGAGGTAAATACAGGCATTGTATTGTACATGAGACGGGGATCAAGACTATCCCCAAGAAAAAGAAATGCAAAAAGGGAAAATGGCTGTCTGAGGAGGACTTATAAATAGTCAGAGGAGAAAAGGAAAGATATACCTATTTCAGTGCAGAGTTGCAAAGAATAGCAAGGAGAGAAAAGAAAGCCACCCTCAGTGATCAATGCAAAGAAATAGAGGAAAACAATAGAATAGGAAAGACTGGAGATATCATTAAGGAAATTAGAGATACCAAGGGAAATTTTCATGCACAGATGGGCACAATAAAGGATAGAAATGGTATGGACCTAACAGACGCAGAAGATATTAAGAAGAGGTGGCAAGAATACACAGTTGCTACTGCTAAGTTACTTCAGTCGTGTCTGATCCCATAGACAGCAGTGAACCAGGCTCCCCTGTCCCTGGGATTCTCCAGGCAAGAATATTGGAGTGGGTTGCCATTTCTTTCTCCAATGCATGAAAGAGAAAAGTGAAAGTGAAGTTACTCAGCCATGTCTGACTCTTAGCGACCCCATGGACTGCAGCCTACCAGGCTCTTCTGTCCATGGGATTTTCCAGGCAAGAGTACTGGAGTGGGGTGCCATTGCCTTTTCCAAGAATACACAGTAGAACTATACAAAAGAGATCTTCATGATTCAGATAATCACGATGGTATGATCACTCTCCTAGAGCCAGACATCTTGGAATACAAAGTCAAGTGGGCCTTAGGAAGCATCACTATGAACAAAGCTAGTTGAGGTGATGGAATTCCAGCTGAGCTATTTCAAATCCTAAAAGGTGATGCTATGAAAGTCCTGCACTCAATATGCCAGCAAATTTGGAAAACTCAGCAGTGGCCACAGGACTGGAAAAGGTCAGTTTCATTTCAATCCCAAAGAAAGGCAATGCCAAAGAATGCTCAAACTACTGCACAATTGNTGAGAAGAAAGGAAAATAACAACTGGTGAAGATTCAGACAAACCAGTACATTTTATACATTGCCAGTATGAATGTAAAATGGTGCAGCAATTTTAGAAAGTTGTTTAGTGGTTTCTCAAAAAGATAAACAGAATTATCATATTACCCAGTGATTCTACACTTCAATATATTTACCTCCAAAGACAAAAATATGCAATCGAAAAACTTATTGTGTACAAATGTTCACAGCAGCACTATTTATAATGGTCAAAAAGTGGGGGACAAGCCAAATAACCTTCCATGGATGAATGGATAAAGAAACATGGTACATACATATAATGAAACAGTATTCAACCATAAACAAGAATGAGGTATTAATATATATTATAATTCAGATAAACCTAAAAAAAGCAGGCAGAGGAAACAAGATGAAAGGTCATATACTCCATGATTCTATTCGTGTAAAATATCCAAAATAAGTGAATTCATAGGTAGAAGTTAGATTCATGATTATGAGAGTGTAGGGTAGGGAAGAATGAGGAATTACTGATTAATGGGAATAGGCTTTACTTCTGGGATGATTAAAATGTTTTGGAACAAAGTAGAGTGTTTGAATAGTATCGTGAATGCATTAAATACCACTGAATTGTACATTTTAATATAGTTAATTTTGTTAACTATTGTGAATTTCAGTTCAGTTAAAATTCTGTTATATCTTTTCATTCATAAACTCCTTTTATAGAAATGGATCCCATGATATTAATTCAAGAAAAGGGGGATACACTCAAAAACAGTTTCAAAACTGCCTAAAACAATGCTTGATATATGATAATTCCTGTTTCTCTACTTTTTTTTTATATAGGGAGATAAAAGGAATAATACACATCAAAATAATTTGAGTGGATGTGTTTGGGTTGGTTGGAATTTATATGAAATTTTTCCCTGTTTCTGTTAATGGGCATTATCTGTGTGTGCACACACACTGATAGACACACTGGGCAATCACAGCATTTAATTTCTTTAAAACCAATGATCCCAAATTGCCATCTCAGGATACACCATGGTTTCTACTAAATTGTCTCTAATTTGGATTCAACAAAATTTATACATTTATTTTTTTTCTCACTAAATTGTCAATCTCTGGGCTAGTCTGATTTGACTGCTATACCGCAAAGACTTAATGTTGCTTCCAAGAAACCTCATGTAGTCTGCCCACCTGGAATGTTTTTCTATTCATCCTTACCTATTTGACTCTCAGAGCCCAACCCGTGCTTCCCTCTCTATCATGATTGTCTTGAATGGAATTTTTTCTGTTGTTTAATATCACCATGCCTATAACACATCCTTCAAGGCTCAATGTGGATATAAGTGTTTGAGTGGTGTCACCTCTAACTGATTGTACGTTTCTTAAAGGAGAAGCTTCAATCTTGTGTGTGACTATAGGTGCACATACCACACCCTGCAGAATTATAGTCCAGGAGTTTGTATTTAATAGATGATGAATAAATAAGAATATATGAAGGCAGTATAGATTATTAAATTTCATTTGATCATTTTTTACTTATTAATATAAAGTGAGCTTCCTCTCACTTCCAAAGACTATGTCAATAAAATATCTTCATTTTTTCTGAAATTAAGCAAAAATAAAAAAGGGGGTTATTAAGATTGATCTATAGGTATATTTTTGGTGTTAAGTATATTTTCACATAATTCTGATATATTCTTCCCCAGTATCCAAAGTCAACCTAATTTTGCATATTACATTCCAGAGTAGCTAAGTGTGTGACCCCGTTGATATACAGCTTAAGAAAATTTTCCTAGCTATAGATATGAAATATTTTCTGCTATATATTTTCTATAAGTTTTATAGATTACAGTATTACATTTAAATCCATAATACATTTTGAGATTTTACATAATGTGAAACTTAAGTCATTATATTTATGGGGATTTTGCTTGCTTGATTTGCCTATGGATGTCCAATTGCTTCAAGACCACTTGTTGAAAGTACTATCTTTCTGCCATTGAATTGCTTTTACACTTCTGTCAAAAGTCAGTTAGGCAGATTTGGATGTGTCTATTTTTGAGTTCTATTTTCTGTTTCATTGATCTGTGTGTTTATCCTTCTGCTAGTTCTATATGTCTTAATTATGGTAGTCACTGAAAGCTATATAGCTGTCATTTTAATTAAAACTCTTTAGATAAATATTATTTCAAAAACTTGGGGACATTGTATTATTTTTGCTTCTAAAACAAGCATTTTTCCTACATGGTTTTCAAAATCTCAATGAATAGAGAGAACACAGAACAAACGTGAAGGAAAAGGGTCAATTTTTATAACAGAAAAAAAGTCTTTGATTACAATCTCCTTGTATTTTGTAGTATAAATTAATTATTTTAAATAAGAAACATAAACTTGTCTAAAACTATAGCACATGTATATTTCAAAAGACTAAAACCATCAAGGAGAGAGTTCTTTGAACTATAAAATGTCATGTGCTCAAAGGCTCTCAATGTATTATATGAAGCTTTCTGCTTTAAGTCTATAAATTTTTATTATCTGCTTTAAACCATACAAAACTTCCTTGAATAATTTCCAATTATTTATTTTCTAGAGAATCTAATCTGCTGAACTGCCTTCTCAACATTTACTTTGCTTTTTAACAGTGCGAATTATATCTAAGTACAAGATAGTCCACAACCATGCATATTACTCTAATTGTGCTATAGAGCTGACATGGGATAATGAAATGCTAATTGCAATTAGAACATTTTATTTATTCAGAATTGATTCTTTGCTTTATCCTACTTTCAGGATTTTCTACAACTGTAGGGTTATGCTCAAACACCACCAAATAATCCATTGACCATAAACTGAGTTAATGTTTTTACCAGTCCCCTCCAACAATACACACTGCAGCTCGGGGAACAGCTATTAGGAAATTCCTTAATCCACATATACATATGACAGTTAAGTAGATATTAAGCCTTATGTGGGAATATCAAAAGCCCCTGTTTTTTGGATTTGCTGAGTTCTGCCACACTCCCCACCAAAAGAGACGGCTTTGTATCTAGCCAGTACCTTGCAGATTGCTCCAGTAATTTACTAGCTAAGTATGAAAGAAAGGACAGTATCACCAAAATTCTCTTGTGCCTTATTAGTTATCAATAATCATCAGTAGCTATTGGACATGCCAAATTTTCTCTAGAGTAGATGACACGAAAAACTATGAACTGTTACCTGAGTGCACTACAAATAAAACATTTTTGCAAAGAAGTTCATTCCTTTACCTGTTTGACATCATATGCCAGAAGAACATATTTTAAATCTGGTGAAACTGAATGTCTTGATGCTTTGAAGGTTACCTGAAAGTAAAAAGAAACAATTATTTTAAAATATTTAATAACAGAAATATTAATAAGCATTTAGATATATAAATATTAAAAATATCACCATGATCCTAATAATACTGTAAAATAAGCATTCTCATTCACACTTTAAGTCTAAACAGTCATGAACCCAGATGGACATAAAAACTTGGAAGAGCCTTTATTATCCACTTCATTAAGAAAAATATTTGCCCCATATGTCCTCTACATTTTAACACTATAGACTAAGTTAATATTTTCATTATAGAAACAAAAAACATCATTGAATTTCTTCAGAGTAATCAAAAAATGCTTTTATATTTGCATGTTGGATTAATCAAAGGGAAAATAAATAGTGGTATTCTGTGGTGTCATGATATTCTGTCTTTGCATTTTAGTTTTATCACTTGCTATACATTTATATTTTTAAAAAGACATATATTAAAGACAAAATCTCTTTAAAGAAAACTCCCAGAGTAAATGTTTTAATTATCTTGATTACCATATATATATACATATATATATATGTATGGCATATATGGCTTCCCTGGTGGCTTAGACGGTAAAGAATCCTCCTAGGTGTGGGAGACCTGGGTTCAGTTCCTGGATTGGGAAGATCCCTTGGAGCAGGGAATGGCTATCCACTTCAGTATTCTTACCTGGAGAATTCCATGGACAAAGGAGCCAGGTGGGCTATAGTCCATGGGGTCGCAGAGTCAGACATGACTGAGTGACTTTCACTTTCAAGTTCATACAAACTTGAAAAGTGTTTATATGGTATATAAACAACTATGCTACAGATGTTCTATTTTGAGCCCTTCATTTTACCATTGAATAGATCTGATATTGAAAAGAATTGAAAATATGGTGAAGGATAAATACATAGAGAGTGGGGAAATTGTTTTATTTGAAGTAGAGTTTATATGTAACTTCAAATCTAGAGAAGGCAAGGAAATTGAGTTGATCCATCAAAAGCCTACAAAATACAAACAAAAAAATGAACTCTGTATGGATTTTAAGCAAACTGATTTTTAATGATTTTTACAGAGAAATACATGTATAAATAATTGTATACAGGGCAGTTTCCACAACACTTCTCCAAGAAAAAACAAAAAAGGATGAAGTCAAGGTTTTAGTACTTATAAATTTTCAAACATATTGGAAAGGATAGGAAACTCAGACTAACCAATATTTAGCAAACTCTCTGTGGTATAATAGAAATATATATTTGGGCTTTTTCCCTGGCTCTGAAACAGAGCTTCTAAAGTGCTTGAGGGAAATTCCCTGGTGGTCCAATAGTTGATACTCCAGGTTTCCTCTGCAGTGGGCATGGGTTTGACCTGTTTGGAAAACTAAGAAACCATATAACCTGCAGCACCACCAGATAAATAAATAATTGAAATCTCTTAAAAATGATTTAAACAACAAAATCCTTGGAATTTCTTGAGTGATAGAAGGGTCTTTTGTTATTGATAACCAGCCCACTTTGACCATATATGATAAAAGTTATTGAGATAACTCCAGAAGTAGGAGTGAGGGGAGAGTGACTCGATAGCTTTTGGATGGGGGCTGGTTACCAGAAGAACCAACCACCTGATTAAAGGGGTAGCACTTTGAACCCTACTTGGAGGTCAGGGAGGGTGGTGGCACTGGAGATGAAGTTTAATCATGTTGCCAGTAATTTAACCAACCAGGCCTAGCTAACAAAATCTCAGTGAAAGCCTCTGAATGATGAGATTTATAGACACTTCCTTGATGATAAACATATAGGTGTAGCAGGAGAGGACGCATATCAATTCTGAAAGAGAGACTGTGCTAAGGACCCTTCTTCATTTACCCTATTTACGTCTTCATCTGGCTTTTCATTTGTATTCTTTATAATAAACCAGTGATCATAACTATAGCTCTTTCTGTATCATTCTCTCAAATTATCAAATTGGGGGCAGTCACTGTGTCTTTAACCTGTGGGTTTTTCACTAACTCTGCGGAATTAGTATCAGGAAGAATTGAATTGTAAGTCTGTGCTGTGCTTAGTCACTCAGTGGTGTCTGACTCTGCAGTACTTTGGACTGTAGCCTGCCAGGTTCCTCCGCCCATGGGATTCTCCAGGCAAGAATACTAGAGTGGGTTGCCATTTCCTCCTCCATGGTATCTTCCTGACCCAGGGACCCAGCCCATATCTTCTTGGTCTCCTGCACTGGAGGCTGATTCTTTAGCTGCTGAGCCATGGAAAAGCACCCTTTTACACACACACCCAAAGAATTGTTGAAATAACATAGGGTTTTTTTTTTTTTTTTTGTCATTTCTCAGCTAGATATGCAAGAGAATGGAGTGCGCTAGGAGAAAATACTTTTACATGGTAATGGTAATTTAGAAGAGGCATTGTTTATATTCATCCATCTTCTACCGTCCACTTTGCAAGAACAGAATAATTGTTGGTAATAACTCATCTGAAGAAATTTGCTTTTCATTTTTTCAATAAGCCATTTCAATAATAATGAAAATAACAACAAACTACAATCACAACAGCGAAGCTACCATCACAATTAGTAGAGCTATAATGTATCGTATTATAAGCTCTGAAATTGCTTTGAACTCTGTAGTTCTTAACACTCCTCTCATGACAAAGCTGTAAGGTTCAGTTCAGTTCAGTTCAGTTGCTCAGTTGTGTCCGACTCTTTGCTACTCCATGACTTGCAGCACTCCAGGCCTCCCTGTCTATCACCAACTCCCAGAGTTCACCCAAACTCACATCCATCGAGTCCGTGATGCCATCCAGCCATCTCATCCTCTGTTGTCCCCTGTTCCTCCAGCCCCTAATCCCTCTGAGCATCAAAGTCTTTTCCAATGAGTCAACTCTTCCCATGAGGTGGCCAAAGTACTGGAGTTTCAGCTTTAGCATCATTCNCAATAGCCAGTATGCATTTGGTACCGTGCATATTCAAGGCCCAATATATAAAGAACAAGGGCTCATGACGGCAGACGGAAAAGAGATCAAAAACTTACCTGAAATTCGTAAACTCTTGGCAGCCGTCCACTTGCCCCAGGCGGTATCCATAGGACATGTCCCAGGACACCAGAAAGGAGAAGATGCCAGGGCCTGAGGCAACCATGCTGCCAATGCAGCAGCCCGCGAGGTGGTCGCTGGAGACTGCAAAGCTCATGTACTGACTGTAGGATTACCACCGCCGGGGATGGGAACTCTTCCCCCAAGCCCCATATACTCCCCCTCTGATTTAAGCTAGCCATCCTGCGGCGAGGACGGATGGTATCGGGACCCAGATGACAATCTGTTGCTTCCTGTCGACCTGGGAAGACATCTCTGTACCCATTTACATCAAACCACCCATTTGGGAGAGAAAAAGACTTTGACACTTCTACAAACAGCGTATATGCGGTTTCCCCGACAAAAGGAAACCATACAGGACATAGTCCACACCTGCAAGGCCTGTCAGATGATGAGACCGGGAAAAGGACAACACACAGGTGTAAGATACTGGGGGGAAAGGCCGGACATCATTGGGAGATAGATTTTACAGAGGTAAGGCCAGGCAAGTATGGGTATTGTTACCTGTTAGTTTTGGTTGATACGTTTTCTGGGTGGGTAGAAGCTTACTCCACTAAAAAGGAGACAGCAATAATAGTGGCTAAGAAGCTCCTAGAAGAGTTAATATCTAGGTTTGGGCTGCCAGCATCTATCGGCTCTGATAATGGACCTGCATTTGTGAGTTAAATTGTTCAGGGACTGGCCTCAGCCCTGGGGACTAAATGGAAGTTACATTGTGAGTATAGTCCTCAGAGCTCAGGACAGGTAGAAAGAATGAATCGGACCCTAAAAGAGACTTTAACAAAGCCAACAATAGACACCAGCAGGGACTGAGTGACCCTCCTTCCCTTTGCGCTTTTTCAGGCATGCAACACCCCCTACAAATTAGGTCTAACTCCCTTTGAGATTGTTTATGGGAGTCTGCCCCCTGCTTGTCCAGTGTTTGAGGGAAAATCTAAGCCATCTCCCTTGCTATGCACATTCCAACAGGAGATGCTAGCTTTAAGTAAAGTACATAAACATATCTGGTTACTGATATGAGAAGTTCATGAGGGTCAAAATAAAGGAACAATCCCGTCCCATGATATGGGCCCGAGAGATTGGGTCTGGGTTAAGAGACATCAGTCGAAAACCTTAGAACCGANATTCCAACAGGAGATGCTAGCTTTAAGTAAAGTACATAAACATATCTGGTTACTGATATGAGAAGTTCATGAGGGTCAAAATAAAGGAACAATCCCGTCCCATGATATGGGCCCGAGAGATTGGGTCTGGGTTAAGAGACATCAGTCGAAAACCTTAGAACCGAGATGGAAGGGCCCTTATATTGTTCTCCTTATCACCCCCACTGCCCTAAAGGTGGACAGAATTGAACCATGGGTGCACTGCAGCCATGCGTGTCGTGCCACTTCAGAAGAACAGGAGAAAGCCCAAGAATAATGGAAGGCAATGCTGCATCCCTTCAACCCCTTAAAAATGAAGCTCGTCCACCAGCGGGCCCCGGACACATCTCCCTGACTCTCCTGCTGGTGGCCATTCTTCTCCACCCCGGGACAACCGGCACTAACCCACATCAGCCTGCCAAGATCACCTGGACGCTTCAGAATGGACTAACCCGAGAGGTACGTACTTAATTCGACCACCAGAATTCACTCCCCCCCCAGTACTTAGTGGCCAGATTTATTCTTCAACCTTAAAGAACTTATAGCAGATTACCCAGCCAGAGGAGACATCATGCGAAGTGGCGCCACATTCTGGGTATGCCCAGGCCACCTAAATAATTGGAGGACTTGTGGGGGCTTGCAACATTATTTCTGTCAATCCTGGAATTGTGTAACCTCAACTGTTAGGAAAACCAAATGGGAGGTAGAGAACCGTGACCTAGTTAGTTTTGCATATACTGGACCCCTATGCCCATATAGAGACCAGGGCACACAATGTGAGGGGAAACCACATCCAGCCAAGGTAAAAATAAGGTTCAATCAGGAGTCAGCTACACGGGAGAGGTCTTGGGTGTCTGAGCTGTCCTGGGGGCTGCAAACAACCACAGGACCCTATTGGCTTGGTCCATATTAAGGAGGAATTCTAGTTATCAGCCAGACAATGGAACCTATCCAGACCCAAAGCATGGGCCCCAATCAGGTAGAGAACCCGGGCCCACGAAGAGTGTTTAAGGCTGATCCAACTCAAGGAGTTGTAACTCTGAGCCCTACACCTGCCGTTTCCCAACCAAGGGACCAGCCTAATGAAACAGAGGCCCTTGACCCCTTGTCCTCCACCTCTGGCCCAGAAATGTCAGGCCCATTATGGGATCTAGCTAAAGCAGCCTTTGAAGCCCTAAACCATTCTAACCCCCGGGCAACTCAATCCTGTTGGCTCTGTTATACTCTGCAGCCTCCTTTTTATGAAGCCATAGGTTTGAATGTTTCTTACAACCTGCTCACTAGCTCAGATCCGCCTCAATGTTGCTGGGGAGAACATAAGGTCGGTCTCACTATGAGAGAAATTTGGGGAAAGGGACTTTACTTAGGTAAAGTTCCACCTGAAAAGACTCCCTTGTGTGCCCGAACAGCCAACCTTACAGAACTACATCAAGTAAAATGGATTATGCCCGAGGCAGGAGGTTGGTGGGTCTCTTCACATACTGGGCTGACTCCATGTCTACATGCATCAGTCTTTGATCAGAATGCAGAGTTCTGTGTATTAGTAACCGTTATGCCCAAGATCTTATATCACCCTGAAGAAGTTATGTATAACTATTGGGCTGGAGAGACCACAAGTCAATTGGGAGAGAACAGAGTTAAGAGGGAGCCTATCACAGCCATTACATTGGCAACCATGTTTGGTCTTGGGATTGCTGGGGCAGGAACAGGGATAGCATCCCTGACTATGCAGAATCAGGGGTTTACTTCCCCGTGAGCCGCCATAGATGAGGACATCACTCGTATAGAACAGTCAATCAGCCACCTTGAAAAATCCCTAACTTCACTGTCAGAAGTGGTTTTACAAAACAGAAGGGGCCTAGACTTGATCTTCCTGCACCAAGGCGGGTTATGTGCGACCTTGGGAGAGGAATGCTATTTTTATGCAGACCACACTGGGGTGATAAGAGAGTCCATGGCAAAAGTGAGGGAAGGACTGGCACAGTGGAAGAAAGAGTGAGAGGACCAACAGGGATGGTACGAGTCTTGGTTCCATAAATCTCCTTGGTTGACAATGTTAATTTCTACCCTGCTCACCCAGCTTATTATACTCCTACTTATTCTTACCTTTGGCCCCTGCATTTTAAACAGATTAATAACCTTTATAAGAGAACGTATCAGTACAGTTCAAGTGATGATGCTGAGACAGCAGTATCAGGCAGTGTCTCAGAATGGAGAGGAGGATTCCTCTCAATGATCAAAAGACAAGGGGGAATGTTAGGACCTAACATACGCCATGACAGGCTTTAAGGCCTGAGTTCCATTTATCAAGAAGCTGAGACATCGCCTAGGAGGAACTGAGATCATCTTCCCTGGGTGTCAAGACTTGACCAATCAGCATGTTTCCCACAGCCTGGTTTGAGCCTGTCAGGACATAATGGACATCCCCCAAGAAAGCCCACGTGCACGAAAATTTAGCCAATTAGTAGATGCCCGGAGATGCCCGGAAACCCTTGCAACCAATCCGTCTTTGTCAACTCCCTGTCTTTGTTCTAAACCTATAAATACTTCTGTAATTCAGGGCTTAGGGCTCTTGCTCAACTCCACTATGCTGGATGCGGTTTGGGCCCTAGCTCAAGCTAGCAATAAACCCCTTTTTGCTTTTGCATTGCTGTGGAGGTTTTGTTCTCTCAGTTTAGGGAATCGGACCTTGGGCATAACATATAATACCAAAGATGGGGTCTCTTTCTCTGCCTAACTTCAAATAAAAGGAACAAGGAAGCGGAAAAGAGATTACCTGCTATCTTGCATATCTAAATAAAACCATGATTGTTTGTTACCACCATAACTGTGTTTATATGCGATGATTTAAAAAATCAGACCATTATTGTATTTTTTAATGTTGTCTTTTCTTAGCTACCCATTGACTTAGAAGAGTGTTTGAATTATATGTCTTTGTGATACCTAGGACATTCATCTTGTATAAACATAAAATATGGTCACTCTTTTTCTTGGAAACTTGCATTTTATAGATACTAGAATAGTTTATTAAAATACTCAATGAAGAAAATGCCATGGCACCAGTAGGTAGCTCTTAAGACTAACTCATGTAAAATGCCTCACATATATCTTTATTGCTCAATAAACATGAACAGCCAATTAATATTCTATTGATTTGGATCATATTCTATAAACTAAAACATTTAAAAAACAATGTTTTATCTTTAATAGAAGGTGACAACTAATGGTCTCTGAGTTCTATTAGTAACTTAAAAAAGGGACAACTAGGTGACTTTGAAAAGAATGTCAGTATTCCACTCAAGAATACAATAAATTAGGAAAGTTTAAGCTGGAGAAAGTATAGAGATACTCTAAATTACAAAATTATGCAAATTATTCTCAGAATCAGCTGTGCTACTCTGATTCTTCTTGTCTTAATGTTTCCTAATCGCAATATTTCAAACATATTTTTTAAACGGATGCTATCATATTCAGGCAAAGAATATAACATACTAATTATAATGTATTAAATAATAAGGTAGATAGAAAGGTTGTGGAATCCTAATTATATATCACATTAGGATTTCTGGATAAGTGTTCCTAATCATGGTCTAATATGATTTATTCAATATAATGTTTATAAGATAGGTTGATTAGATTCCTCCAGTAGCAAATTACTTAAGTACAATTTTTGCTAATATTCCATTAGGTAAATATTACAGAGAAAACTCTAGTTAATAGAGTTAATATTTTAAAATATGATATAGACATTTCAAGTATTTTTGTCAGTAATATGATTTCATATCTGGCACCGGCCAGCATACAGTTACCAAGAACTTTGCAATTTTTACATTTTAAAAAGAAAATAAAAGGACCAATATTGCTTCATAAAAAAGTTAACCTGGCTAAATTTTTAAATATGAGGAAAACATAGGACAATACTAACGCTCTAAAGATTAAATTTTCTTGAGACATGATCATAAGTTGGTATGACATCATTAGTTTAGCATTGCCATAAGTAATTTCAAAGAAAATAAGAGATCATAGGTTAGTAATGAAAAATAAAATTATTTGTTGAGATTTAATGTATTCTGATATAGTCTTCAATAATATCAAGTTTGATATCTACTTTCTCTTATTTTCTATCTTTGATAAAATCATAATATATAAATAGTGTAACATTTATTTGCTGTTTTCATCTTAATAGACTTTCAATGCATGGAATTAGACTAATAATTTTTGTCAGACATGAGTTTGATTCCTGGGTTAGGAAGATCCCTTGGAGAAGGGAAAGGTTACCCATCCCAATATTCTGGCCTGGAGATTTTCATGGACTGTGTAGTCCAGAGGGTCGCAAAGAGTCGGACACATTGAGTGACTTTCACTTTTACTTAACTAAGTGTTGTTCATAAGAGATTTAACCTGTAAAAACACAGGATGCCCAGTTAAACTTAAACATCAGATACACAACAAATATAATCTACAGAAATAATGACAAACCAGATAACAATATGAAAATAAGAAAATAGTGTAATAGCCTATAAAAGTCAGTGAACTACAACTAAATGTAAACATGCATGAATCTGTAACAGAATGCTGAGGACATTTAAGTAGGATGCATAATGTCATGGACCATCTGATGCCTCTATTAAAACTTCAGAACCAACTAAGACTAAAAAATAAGTCATTTAGGCAAATATATATATTTATGACCAAACTGAGTTAGACATTCAACAAAAACCCGAGGACATAAAAATATTTTCCAGAGGGAATTAGTTGAAAAGTTGAGCTGCCATTTGTTCATTAACTTTCATTTCAATGGTCTAAAACTGAAAGTCATTCTTTATTTCTCACTTTATTAGAAATGCCTATTAATAGAAAGTGAGAAATTTGTGGGTTGTAGGGTGTGTGAATGTTTTACTTCACACAAAATGACAAACTGTTACCCAAAGTAAAAACACAAATTACCCTCCTGTCAGCAGCGTTTCCACATTCTTTTCAATTCTTGGTGATGTCAGAGTTAAACTTTGCCAGTGGGATAGGTACAGAATACTGTCTCTTTGTTGACCATCCTTTTCTGTTTGTAAATTATGTTAAGCATTTATTTATTTATCAATGATATGTGTTCCTGTGTCTCTTTTGTGAACTATGTTTTTATATCTTTAGCTTATTTTTTCAATTAATAGGAAGAGTTGTTATATTAATTACACACTAATATTTTTCAACTAACTAATGATCTTCACAGATTATAACAGATACAGGATACAAACAACAAAAACCATAGAATATGACAATTTGGAGGAAGAATCTGAATATGAAACTCATTTGAAAAACCAAAGAGTAACAAGATTCAGGTTTTCAGTTTTGAACAAAGTATTTCTTGAGTATATTAACAGACGTACTATTTCTCCTCCTGCTCTGGAATCATAATAAGCTGATCCTCTACTTCCTTCTCTTTTTTCAGTATCCATTTAATAAGTAGATATATTATCGGTTCAATTCAGTTCAGTTCACTCGCTCAGTCGTGTCCGACTCTTTGCAACCCCATGAAGCGCAGCACACCAGGCCTCCCTGTCCATCACCAACTCCCGGAGTTTACTCAGACTCACGTCCATTGAGTCAGTGATGCCATCCAGCTATTGCATCCTCTGTCATCCCCTTCTCCTCCTGACCCCAATCCCTCCCAGCATCAGAGTCTTTTATAAATGGCCCTAATCTACCAAATCAAAGAACAATAGCAAAAGAAAAGAGTAATTTCAGATTTAGATCCATGGTGACACAAAACTTTCTGCTTACTTGGGGATAAGAAAATGTCCTGTAATCAAATCAAATCCAATGGAATGACAATAAGGAACAATCAGAGGCTGCTCAATGTCTTGAGCCTAAATCCCAAGCTCTAAAGAAACAATTTTTCTATTATCATCCAGTAGTCACAATTGGAAACACTTTTGAGTCTCCTCAACTGTGCCTAGCAGCTGTTAGGCATGCACCAAAAAAAATATAAGCATTGATTTAAAAATGAGTTGTCATTTACTAATTTTGCATTGTAATGACCAAGAGCCATAAGTTACTTCTTGCATTGTCCCCTTTATCAGAAATGTTTATTAATAGCTTCAATATTTTTAGTGAAATGTATAGAACGTAAAGATCAATTCTTTTTTTTTTTTTAACACATTTTCAGGGTTACATTAAGCTCAAAGCACGAAGAATGTGCTATTTGCCTATTTCTCTTTTTAGTATTAATTTTATTTCACTTAGACAACTGAGAGCAAAATTAAGGGATATATTTTTAACACTTTATAGGGCAGATGACTGTTCTGTTAAATAAATATTTAAAGGTAAGTGAGGTCATTATAGACATTTACTCGTGAATCCTCCCATTGTTCCTCTCACTAATACTCGTGATTCATTTCTTCTTCCACCAGTTAACAGATACAGGTCCTTGGAAAATAAACTGATGCTGGGAAAGATTGAAGGCAAGAGGAGAAGAGGACAGCAGAGGATGAGATGGCTAGATGGTATCACCAACTTGATGGACATGAATTTGAGTAAGCTCCAGGAGTTGGTGATGGACAGGGAAGCCTGGCATGCTGCAGTCCATGGGTCACAAAAAGTTGGACATGACTGAGCCACTGAACTGAACTGAACTGAATAATACCTATGTAATACAAAAAAACTTTCACTGAACTTTCTAGATGGTGGTGAATGAATCATTCCAGTATGACTCAAGGTAAATAGAAATATGCAAAGATAAAATTTTGCCACATGGGTGTCACTTGTAAGTCCCAATTTTAAAACAAACTAAAAAATAAAAACTTAAATTTAAAAAAAAAGAAAAGAAAATGTATCCTTTAAAAAAGCTTATTGTGGAGAAATGAAAATTTAGAAGTTACAGACATTAAATGAATAATTTTGCAAATATCTTCAGTACATTAAAGATATATATTTACAAATAAAAAAAGCTTATGAAAAGGAATTCACAGACAAAATGAAACAATTGTCAATGCACGTATGACAAAATAACGCTCAATCTCACTCATAATTAAATAATTGCAAATCAATATAAAATTAATTACTATTTTTCATCAGCCAGAGTGCTAATGGTTAAAATGTTGGCAATACTTAGTGATGGCCAGAGTAGATTAACAAGCAGTAACATATAACATTGGTGGACTTACTTAATACAATTTGATACTGTCTATTAAATTTCAAATGAATTTTTCTTTTTATATACTGCTATGAATTTAGCCTACAAATATACTTCAAAAATGACTGCCAAGTATATTTACAGGAATATAATAGGAAATCAATATATGGTAATATATTATGCAAGGGAATTCTATGAACTCACTAAATCATATCAGAGAAAAACAAAAGGCATCATACAAAAATATCTTCAATTTATATTATTAAGTGGATGAAAAAGGTAACCATCCATGCTGTGGAAATAAACACATAAATATATACATATTTGAGATATATTATTTATGTACAGATCATAGACATATTTCTGGAGAAATTTATGATGGGTGCAAATATCTTGGATGGCATCACCAATTTAATGGACAAGAGTTTGAGCAAGCTCTGGAAGTTGGTGATGGACAGGGAAGCCTGGCATGCTGCAGTTCATGGGATCGCAAAGAGTATAACAGGACTGAGAACATGAACTGAACTGAACAAATACGTACATTGCTATACTCAAAATGTAATATTGAGGGAAAATTTTATCTTTATTAAGTATAGGAATACCAGACCGCCTTATCTTCCTCTTGCAAAACCTGTATGCAGGTCAAGAAGCAACAATTAGAACCAGATATAGAACAAAAGACTGGTTCCAAATTTGAAAAGGAGTAAATCAAGGCTACATTGTCATGATGCAGAGTACATCATGTGAAATGCCAGGCTGGATGAAGCACAAGCTGGAATCAAGATTGCAGAAAGAAATATTAATAACTTCAGATATGCAGATGAAACCACCCCTTATGGCAGAAAGTGAAGAGGAACTAAAAAGCACCTTGATGAAAGTAAAAGAGGAGAGTGAAAAAGCTGGCTTAAAACTCAACATTCTAAAAACGAAGATCACGGTGTTCAGTCCCATCACTTTAGTGCAAATAGATGGGGAAACAATGCAAACAGTGAGAGACTTCTTTTCGTGGGCTCTAGAATCACTGCAGATGGTTACTGCAGTCATGAAATTAAAAGAGGCTTGCTCTTCAGAAGAAAAGCTATGACAAACTTAGACAGCATATTAAAAAGCAGAGATATTACTTTGCCAACACAGGTCCATCTAGTCAGTGCTGTGATTTTTACAGTAGTCATGTATGGATGTGAGACTTGAACTACAAAGAAGGCTGCGAGCTGAAGAATTGATGCTTTTGAACTGTGGTGTTGGAGAAGACTCTTGAGAGTCCCTTGGAATGCAAAGAGATCAAACCAGTCAATCCTAAATGAAATCAATCCTGAATATTCATTGGAAGGACTGATGCTGAAGTTGAAGCCAATACTTTGGCCACCTGATATGAAGAGCTGATTCATTAGAAAAGACCTAGATGCTGGGAAAGATTGAAGGCAGGTGAAGAAGGGCATGACAGAGGGCGAGATGGTTCAATGGTAACACTGACTCAATGGACGTGAATTTCACCAAACTCCAGGAGATGGTGAAGGACAAGGGAAGCCTGGCATGCTGTAGTCCACACGACTGAGCAACTGAACAACAACAATAATATCAGAACTTTCTATGATAATGCTCATAAGGAATGAGCATTATCCAAATTGGTAGCCACTGGTTACACTTGGATATTTAATGTTTGAAATGTGACTGTTGTAACTAAAAAATAGAGTTTTTAACTTTATTAGATTTTAAATAGTCAGATGTGGCTAGCGACTGTCTTACTGGATAAGCAAATATACTGTATATATTTTCCAACCATGTTTTCACTATGTCATCTTAAAAATGTCAATGAGGAAGACTAAAGGTAACATATTCTTAATTATACTAATTTTATAAAATATCAATTGTTAATATTTAATGAACACATGTCAATTACACTAAATGAGAGATTGTAAAAATAAATGCTTTGTTCCCCAAAAATAGAACTTACAATGTGAATTTGTTGCCTTTTTTTTTTTTTTTACTAAATATATGTGTATATATAAAGATGTAAGATTTTCTATATAAACTGAATTTGAATTTGCTATTACTTTCGGTAAGAATAGAATATGTAGATGGAATGTGCATGTTTGTGTGCTTAGTTACTTCAGTCATGCCTGTTGCTTCAGACTCTTTGTGAACCCTATGAACTGCAGCCCGCCAGGCTCCTCCATCCATGGCATTCTCCAGGCAAGAACACTGGAGGGGGTTGCTATGGCCTTCTCCAGGGGATATTCCCAACCAAGGGGTTGAACTGACAGCTTTTAGTCTCCTACGCTGGCAGGCAGATTCTTTACCTTTGGCTCCACCTGAGAAGTCCAAATGGAACATTCTCAACATAAAAAAGGACATTTAAGACAAACCCACATCATACTTAACAGTGAAAATTTGAAAGCTTTTCCTCTAAAATCAGGAATAAAATAAGGATGCCAATACTCACCACTTCTAATTAACATAGTATTGGAAGTCCTAGCCACAGCAATCAGGCAAGAAAAAACACCCAAACTGGGATGGAAAGAATAAAACTGTCACTATTGGCAGATGGCATGAGCCTGTATGTGGAAAACCCTGAAATATTCACCAAAAAAGTTTAGAGCTAGTAAATAAATTCAGTAAGGCTGCAGGATATAAGAATAATATATGGAAATCTGTTGCTTTTCTATACAAGAATATGAACTGTAAGAAAGAGAAAGCAAGAAAGCAATCCCATTTAAAATCATATCAAAAAGAATAAAATACTGAGGAAAAATTTAACCAAGGAGTTGAAAGACCTATACTGTGAAAAGTATAAAACACTGATGAAGAAAACTGAAAATGATACAAAGAAATGGAAAAATATCCAATGTTCAAGGATCAGAAGAATTAATATTGTTAAAATTCCCATACTACCCAAAGCAATTTACAGATTTAATGGAATCCCTATCAGACTGTCCATGACATTTCTCACAGAACTAAAACATATAATCCTATAATTTATATGGAACTACAAAAGACCTCAAATTGCCAAAGCAATCTTGAGAAAAAAAGACAAAGCTGCAACAACCAAGTTCCCTGATTTCAGACTATACTACAAAGCTATAGTAATGAAAATAACATATGCTGGCACAAAAGTAGACACACACATCCATGAAATGGAATACACAGCCCAGAAAGAAACCCACAAACTTATGGTCAATTAATCAACAAAAAAGGAGGTAAGAATATGCAATGGAGAATAGACAGCTTTTTCAATAAGTGGTGCTGGGAAAACTGAACAGTTACATATGAAAGAATGAAAGTAGAATATTTCCTCATACCATATACAAAAATAAACTCAAGATGGATTAAAGACCTCAATGCAAGACCCATAACCACCTGGAAGAAAATATAGGCAGATATATAATTTATTTGATGGAAAATATAGCAATATTTTTGAGGGAATCTGTCTCCTTGGGCAAAGGAAATAAAAGCAAAAATAAACAAATGGGACCTCATTAAACTTAAAAGCTTTCAGACAGCAAATAAAAGCACTAACCATATGAAAGGCAATCTACTGAATGGGTGAAAATATTTGCGAATGACATGACTGATAGGACTTGATATCCAGAATATATTTACTGTATATTTGTCTTTACCAAGGAAGTTTTTCCTTTCATAATGTTCATGCCTCCCATTGGGACCTTTTCTGTTTTCACTTAGATTAGTCTCATTAACACTTTTTGTAAAGCTGGCTTGGTGATGCTATAGTTCTAAGTTCTGCTATCTAAAATTTTTGATCTCTCCTTCAAGTTTGAATGAAACTGTTGCTGGGTAGTTTCCTTGGTTGTAAATTCTCCACTTCTATTACTTTAAACATATTCTGCCACCCTTCCTACCTGCAGAGTTTCTGCTGAAATAACTAATAGCCTAATAAGGGCTGCCATGCACGTGACTAGTCCTTTGCCTCTGCTGCTTTTCATATTCCTCTCTTTAGCTTCGCCATTTTAATGTCAGTGTGTCTTAGTGTGGTTCTCTCTGGGCTGATCCTGTTTGAGACTGTGTTTCCTGGATGTGGGTGTCTGTTAGGGAAGTTTTAAGCTATCATGTCCTCAGACATGTCCTTTGACCCTTTCTCTAATTCTTCTTTAGGACCCCATAACATCAATGGTACTATGCTTAACATTGTACCAGAGGCCTCTTAAGCTGTCCTTATTTCTTTTTTAGCTCCTTTTTTTTTCTTTGCATCCTTAGTGGTTTCCACTACTCAGTCTTCCCGCTTGTTGATCTGTTCCTCTGTATCACTTAACCTACAGTTTATTCCTTTTAGAGTATTTTTTTCAGTACTGTATTCTTCATCTCTATTTGGTTCTTCTTTATATTGTATTACCCAGAAAGTTTGTTAGGGTTTTCCCATAACATTTTTCTAAAAAACCCAAACTTTCTGGTCAATCCAGTATTTTCTTACACTGTTAAAACGTCTAACATTTCATTCTTTATCAATTCTTCTCTCAAGTTTGTTGATTATCTTTATTGTAATTATCTTGAACTCTTTATCTGTTAGATCATCTATCTCTATCCACTTCACGCAGTTCTGGGGTTCTATCTTGTTCTTTTGTTTAGAACATGTTCCTCTGTTACTTTGTCCAATTTTCCCAATTTGCTGTTTCTCTTTCTAGTACATTGGTTAGGTCTCCTGACCTTGGAAAGTTGGACAAGTGGCCTGGAAGAGGTCTTTTGTAGGAGGTAGGCATCCTGCGTCTCAGCAACACATTCCCCTCTGGTCGTTAGAGCTCTATGCTCTTGGGGTGCCCCTATCTGGGCTATGTGAGTCCTTCTCTCATGGTGGCCTACTTTAGGCAGTATGGTAAGTGTGCTAGCCTCTGGTATGATTGGTTGCCAGGCCCTGTCTTATACAAAAAGGCTGACAGCCACTGTGGGGCCCAGTCACAAGGTGGCTGGCTGTGGAACTCCAGGGCTAGTGCTGGCATACTCCAGGGCAGTGCTAGGTTCTAGGCCGATGGCTTTTGGGCTTTTGGCTTTCTTGGACTTAGTGTTGGCCTGCTGGTGGGTTAGGCTGGATCCTTACATGACTGGCTACAGGTTCTAGGATATCCCAAAGCTGGTACTGATCACTGGAGAGTTGGGCAGCTGGCAGAGGAGTACAAAGTGCTCATGCATTATGGGTAAAGCCAGGTCCAAGGGCTAGTGCCATCTGCTGGCAGACTGAGCTGGGTCCTAGGGTGTTGGTGTTGAACTGCTAGTGAATGAGGCTGATGACAAAGCTAGAACTGGCTGGCTGCTGGGAGGGCCCAGGGCCCAGAAGGTTCTAGGGACCATTCCTGCCCAATGATGGATAAAGCAGTGTCCTATGGTCTCTGGCTGCAGGGCCCTCCTGGAGGTCCTTGAGCTAGTACCTGTGTATTGGTGTATGAGTAATCTTCATAGGCCCTGTGGTGGACAGGGCCATGTCCAGGGCTGCGGTATGGACTCAAAGAGTCTTAAGGCGGCCTGCCTGCTGGTATATGGGACTACCTCCCCGCCTAGCTGGTTGCTTGGCCTGAGGGGTTCCAGTACTGGTATCTATGGGCTGGTAGGTGGGGTCAAGCCAGGGTCTTGTTTTAATAGCTAGAGAGAAGCTTCCGAGATGTCCTTTGATAGCATCAGTATCCATCTGGTAGAAGGAGGTCCCCAAAATGGCTATTTCCAGTACCTGTATCCTCAGGGTGAGCTCCAGTTACCTCTTGCCTCTCCAGGAGACTCTCAAAAGATCAGCAGATGGGTCTGACCTAGGATCCCCTCAAACTACTGCTTCTGCCCTGGGTCCCACAATGTGTGAGATTTTGTCTATGTATGCACTTTATGAGTGAAGTCCTTATGCTCCACAGTCCTCTGGATCTCCTAAAGTAAGCTCCTCTGAATTTCACACATATGTTTTGCATACATGTATAAATAAAGCCATACATTTTGGTGACTCCACTTTTTGCTTTAGTACTGCCAGGCTGGGGAGCCCAGTGTGGGACTCAGATTCCTCTCTCTTTGGGAAGAATCTCTGCATTTGTAATTATTCTCCCATTCTGGATCATTCTCCTGGAGGACTGGGTCTGGAGTATACACTGTAACTCTGCCCCTCCTACCTGTCTTGTTGTGCTTCCTTCTTTATATCCTTACTTGTAGAAGATCTTTTCTAGTAGGTTCTGGTCTCTCTCATTAGTGCTTGTTCAATAAATAGTTGTAACTTTGATATGCCCATGAGAGAAGGTGAACTCAGGGTTTTCCTACTCTGCCATCTTTGTATGCCTTACCTGAGGCTAGGCTTTTAACAAATAAGTTTTCCATGATTATAGCCAGTATGCGAAACCATCTGGCTAGTCAGAAGTTTCTGAAAACTTTACTATTTCAAATCTTAAGAGGTGACATTTTGGTTATCTTTATCCAACAATTATTTGCTTGTAACATTGTTTGTTTTGTTTTGTTTTCATCACGTAGCTCTTTACTCTATCATGGATAGAAAATAAGTTCCTTAATTTCTTGGTGGTGAAAAGATTTGTATCTATCCCCTATCCCAAGTGCTCAGTGGCAGAATAAGTGAATGTTAAACAAAAATACTACAGTGGTATGCAAATCAACTGATGCTATTTCTATGCATGATGTCCCCAAATTTCTCTTGGTTCTAATCAAATCTATTTCATAATGACCTATAAATAAACAGTTGTGAGGCAGGAGATAGATGGGCCCCAGGATGAGCAGCTGGAGTTTCTCCCCTATAGATAGATACTCCAAAATAGCAGAAGGGCCTAGAGGCTAAGCTCAGCACAGATAAGAGATAAAGGATGACATATTCATCATTCTCAAAATCAGAGACATTCCTGACTACATAGAACATGTATAGAACATCTCCTAAAGAACCATAATGGAGGGGGTGCCACCCCATAGTAAGTGACTGACTTTTCGCTAGTGTTCATCTTGGCGGAGAAATGCACACACATATGGGAGGACCCTCGGATCAACCAAATACAGAATCAGAACCAGGCAAAGCAAGATAACTGGCCAAAGGTAACCTGGAAGAAATGACCCGTGTAAGTGATTCATCAAAAAAGCAAGAGAGTTCCAGAAAAATATCTACTTCTGCTTTATTGACCACCAAAGCTTTGACTGTCTGGATCACAAAAAACTGTGGAAAATTCTTAAAGAGATGGGAATACCAGACCACCTGACCTGCCTCCTAAAAAATCTGTATGCAGGTCAAGAAGCAACAGTTAGAACTGGACACGGAAAAACAAACTGGTTCCAAATCAGGAAAGGAGTACATCAAGGCTTTGTACTGTCACTCTGCTTATTTAATTTATAAGCAGAGTACATCATGAAAAATGCCCAACTGGATGAAGCACAAGCTGGAATCAAGATTACTGGGAGAAATATCAATGACCTCAGATATGCAGATAACACCACCCTTATGGCAGAAACTGAAAAAGAACAAAAGAGCCTCTTGATGAAAGTGAAAGAGGAGAGTGAAAAGTTTGGCTTAAAGCTCAACATTCAGAAAACTAAGATCATGACACCCAGTCCAATCACTTCATGGCAAATAGATGAGGAAAATCATCTGTCAGAGACAGATTTTATTTTGGGGAGTTCCAAAATCATTGCAGATAGTAACTGCACCCTTGAAATTAAAAGATGCTTGTTCCTTAGAAGAAAAGCTATGACCAACCAAGATAGCATATTAAAAAGCAGAGAGAGACATTATTTTGCCAACAAAGATCCATCTAGTCAAAGCTACGATATTTCCAGTAGTCATGTATGGATGTGAGAGTTGGTCTATAAAGAAAGCGGAGTACCAAAGAATTGGTGCTTTTGAACTGTGGTGTTGGAGAAGACTCTTGAGAGTCCCTTGGACTGCAAGGAGATCCTACCAGTCCATCCTAAAGGAATTCAGTCCTGAATATTCATTGGAAGGACTGATGCTGAAGCTGAAACTCCAGTACTTTGGCCACCTAATGCAAAGAACTGACTTATTTGAAAAGCTGCTGATGTTGGGAAAGATTGAAGGCAGGAGGAAAAGGAGACAACAGAGGATGAGATGGTTGGATGGTATCCCCGACTCAACGGACATGAGTTTCAATAAGCTCCAGGAATTGATGATGTACAGGGAAGCCTGGCTTGCTGCTTCCCATGGGGTCACAAAGAGCAGACATGACTGAGCGACTGAACTGAACTGAACTGAACTGAAGTGATTCAAACTACCACAAGGGTGTGACTATCTCTGAGCCTCCCCCTAGGTCTATCCACATATACTCTTTTCCTCGAATACAAACTTTACTTGTTTCACTGCTTTCCATCTCTATGTGAAAACTGTTCTACACAGCAGTGGGTCAGGGCCTTGTCAATTGTCCCTGGTGGTCTAGTGGCTAGGATTCAGGACTCTCACTGCCACAGTCAGACTTCAATCTCTGGCCAAGAAACCAAATCCTACTTCAAGCTGCTGCAGGCTGAGGTTGGACCAATGCAGGTAACATTCCTTGGAATCATTAAAATACATGAATTTTCCCTTTCTGCTTTAGGCTGTTTTAATAGCATATTTTAAGAAGCTTACAGATATTCCATGTCTCTTCCAATATTAGTACATAAGCTCTCTCTTTAAAAAAAGAAATCTTAATAATGTTTAAGCATATGGCTTGGAATCATGCTTCCAGTTCCTTTCTAATGTCAAACAAAGATTTGATAGAACTATTTATGAATACTGGTGTTTTCTGCCAAGACCACTGGCAATATTCAAATTATTGACAATAGAAAGAATACACCTAATACTTATGAAACATTTTCATAATAATGACACTGTGAATTAGCTTTGTTTGAAATAGTTCTGGGTTTATGAGATAACATTTCCAAACACTTAGAAATTACTAAGAGCAGTTTGGGAGCTAAATCACTTCTTTCACATAACTCCTTTTCAAAAAGCTATATACCCTTTAATTTCTTCTTTCATTACAAATCCACCTATCTTCAAAACAAAAGAATGCCTTAAGACAACTATTTCAGGAAAATTATTTGCTTTTTTTTATTTTGACAGTCATGGTCAATATTATTGTTAATCATAGTGTCTGCTCTATGTGATTACACAGCTAATCATATTCACATTTTAAAAATATATAAGGGAACTGACAATATGGTGTTATCTTAATTTTTAAAATAAATTGACAGTCACATTTTTTTAAAAATATCATATTAAACAAAAGGCTATTCTGCTTTCACATTTTAATTTTTTTTCAATTGCTTGGGTATACTTTTATTACAAAGATTTTTATAGATATCTAATCCAATTAATTGTAATTGTAATTAAAATATCACTAATCGCTCAGTGGAAAAAAATTTAACTGCGGTATGAATAAAAATTTATGCTCCGATAGATTTTTTTCCCAAGAGAACAGCCTGAGAGAGAAAATATATCTAGAACTTAGCCTAGTGTGCACTTTAAAACACAACTGTGTTTAATAATGCTATCTTGGAGTTAGGAGAAGGAAATGATTAAATGAGTACCTTTGAATTTATCTGGAATCATGGTAATTTGTATTTTTTGTTTGCACTTCTAAGTTAACTAGTTGCAAATATAAGCCACATTCCAATCCTTATCCTCACTCTCCTCTGTTGAATTCTGACACCTCTAGGACTTATAAATTGCTTAAGTATCTGTGCTGTGAAATAAATGTCTTTAGGGATCCTATGAATCTTAGAAGATCAGTAAATTTGAAAATGTGTTAAATATTACTTAGTGGCAATTAAGAGTCATGACTAACATAGAGTAGAAAAAGACTTCAAAAGGACTTTTAAAAGATTAAACATACAAGCATAAAGATAAAATGTTATTTAATCAGCACATGGAGAAAACCACAATGAGATGGGATTGATATGAAGTACCAATAGCAAAAGTGAACAATAACCAAAAATGTTTGTTTTGCTTCTTTTTTGATGCACCAAAGAGACTAATAAAGCAAGCAATAAATGCTGGGGGAAAAAAAGATAATTAGCAACCAGTAGAAGACCTTATTTGGAGAAGGAAATGGCAACCCACGTCAGTATTCTTGCCTGGGAAATCCCATGGACAGAGGAGTCTACTGGGCTACAATCCGTGTGGTTGCAAGAGCTGGACATGTTTGAGTGACTAAACTACCTACCTGCCTAACTAGAGGACCTCATTAACCTGTGTAAGGGGATGATCAATATGGGACAGTCACACATCAGATATTCAGGTATTAAGAGTCTATTCTTAAATACTTGACCACTAAAGGCCTATATCCATCCTCATCAAAAATATTACTTCTAAATAAAGGAAACAAAATACAAAATGCATTTAAGTTTCTTCTCCAAACTAGTCTTATTGAACTTAAGTTGCATTGACTTTAATCAGCAAATCATTAACTGCCATCATTATCAATTTCTGCTTTCTATGCCTGGCCTATCTCCTACTGATGCCTTCTTTCCCATTGATTAAAACATCTCTCAATGATTCCTTAGCCCCTTCTCTAATATACAGGAGGACCACCCAAATAAGAAATAATAGAAACTTCTCTGGTGGCCCAGGGGTTAAGAATTCACCTGCCAATGCAAGGGACACGGATTTGAACCCACATTTGAGAAGATCCCACAGGCCACAGAGAAATTAAGTTCAAGTATCAACCACAACAACTAAGGCCAGGTGCTAGACCCTGAGTGCTGCAACTACTAAAGCCTTGTGCCCTGGAGCCCACGCTCTGGTAAAAGAGAAGCCACCACAATGCGAAGCTCATACACTGCAACAGAGAGTAGCCCCTGCTCGCTGCAACTAGAGAAAGCCTGTGAACAGCAACAAAGACCCAGCACAGCCAGAAATAATACATAAACATGTTACTTAATTAAAATGGAAAAATAAATAATAGATACTGTTCTATGCTGTTTATTAAGCTTTTTCAGGAAGGTAAGCATTATCTCCCTCAAGAAATCCCTATTTTAGAAAGTGAGAAATATACTTCATATTTCCTTGGCATTCCACAAGTATTAATACTATTACACATTGCATTCAGAGTACCTGTTCTTCTAATGTCTGTGAAATAACTAATTCATTTAAAAACAGGAATGCTGTTATTTAGTTAATAACCTAATTACTAAAGTACATGAGCTGTTTGGTTTAATTTAGTCCAACAGATATATACATATGCAATAAGTTCATGATTTCAACAACCACTTTTGTCTTATTAAGTAAAAACACCAAACAACAAAACTTTTAGTTCATCTCTTCCACCTGGCCACTCTGTTATAAACATGAAGAATAGATGTTTATTGCAAATGTACAGTAGGAATAAATACAAAAAGTATGTGATAATTTGCTTATTCCTTTAACTTGTACAGAAGGTGTTCTGAGGCCTTGTACTATGTCTATACCATATTAACACATCTAATAGGAAATACGTTGAACCTTTGTTTATCTAAAACAGTAAGTAAATAACTGTATACTATTTTTCTTGATAGCTAGATTTTGAACACTTGAAGCAGTTAATTAACTATCACTTACTCATTAGATACTCACAGCCAAATCTAACCTTAAGACTGTGTGCTTAGTCACTCAGTCATGTAATGTCCAACTCTTTGCAACCCCATGGACTATAGCCCGCGAGGCTCCTCTGTCCATGGGGATTCTTCAGGTAAGAATACTGGGGTGTGTTTCCATGCAAATCTAAACATAAGAGGTCTTAATTTACCCCAAAGTTCATATACATTTATATGAACAAAATACATTCAGTTATTTGATCATTGCTAGCCCAAACAATGATTCAGGGGAAGAGGAATGATATTGACAGAATGCAAAATTATAAAGGTAAAACATATCAATCCCAACAAAAGGCCAGTTTTACAAAGCCTGTCTTCTACTTGGTTTGGAAAATCACAATTAAAAGCAAGTCAGGAAGAATGAGAAGTAAAGGGAGAGAAAAAGTTATGATGATCTTGGTTATACTAACTGTTTTAACAAATTGGCCTTTTTATGTTTAAACTGACATAGAAAATACTGGAATAAATATTCATTCCAAAAATAATATTCTTAGAAATATTTATTCATTTACTAAAAAGGATCAATGGGGAGAAGAAGATGGTCACGTGGGTATTTCCTATCAATAGATCTCCTCATTCTACATAATATACTAGCCCTAACTTGTCACCTGAAAAGTTTTGCAAGTACTGAAGCTAAAACAAAAGACCATTATGTATACTTTGAGAGCATTCTAAACAACACTGAATGATTAAAGTAATTAATTATTCATTACTTACAAAAGTAGTGTTTTCCAATAATAATGTGGTAGTATTTGTTTCTATATTCAGTTTAATGACATGTCCATTCTCGCTTTTATACACCNCACCTGAAAAGTTTTGCAAGTACTGAAGCTAAAACAAAAGACCATTATGTATACTTTGAGAGCATTCTAAACAACACTGAATGATTAAAGTAATTAATTATTCATTACTTACAAAAGTAGTGTTTTCCAATAATAATGTGGTAGTATTTGTTTCTATATTCAGTTTAATGACATGTCCATTCTCGCTTTTATACACCACATCTGTATCTGAAACAACAAAGATATGAACAATTGACAAACACATTGACTAGGTAATATAATGGCTATAGAGGAGATAATGTGCATAATAAACAGGCTCATTGGAACAATGACTGTTAGCCTTTAATAACCTGAGCAGATCTCTACACTTGGCTCATATTAATCCTCTTCAGTGTTCAGGAAGCCTGGCTAGCCTATGGCCTATTGTGCAAAGAAAACAGGGTTAGTGAGAGGGTCACTGAGATTCTTGGTTCAGCTTAGAAAGAAGAGACAAAGAGAAGCACCTCCCATTTCTGAAGCTGTTACCGATTAGTGATGTAGTTAAACTTTAACGAGGCTGCCCCTGAAACATAACTAGATACATTTCTGAGACTTTCGTTTTGAACCACATTCATGCCACCACTCAATTTCTACTCAACCTCTTTTTCTCTTGGGTTTCGAATTATGCCTCTGATATTTTGCCTGGGTTGTCTGATCAAAGGTCAAAATCTCTAAGACTGGTACAATGCCAGCCATTGTATCCACTTTGTCAACTTTAAGAGAATGATGTCCTCAATTTAAATAACTGCATTTAGTTTGGAGAACTGCTAATTTTATATATTTTTAAGTTTAATTCAGCCACATTAACCAGGAACTTAGATCATTTGAAGATCTCTACACCTGAAAATATCAACTTGAGAAAAATTGCCAGAAAGAGTACTCAGAAGTTAAGAAAGATATCTATATCCACATAAAAGATATATAAATAATATATATATATATAATTAGACAAAAGGAAAGATACCCAAACAAAAGTAGTCTTGAGTGTTTTTTTTTTTCTTTTGCATAAGCATAACCTCCTTTTCAGTTTTACCCAGTTCTAAACATCTCCATGGTATTACACTTCCCTAACCCTATGTACATTCTTAAAAAAATAAAGGCAATATTGAGAGGGATTGGACCTATTATTCACAGTAAATGAAGTTATATAAGTTACATATAACTTACATAACCCAATGGTCATCATCAACATACTGGCAGTAAGTAAATACTTCATGTTGGATTGTCAAAATTACGTGCAAATGCCTGACAGAGCAAGGTTTTCTGACTGTTCTCTAGTTATTGCAATATTATAAATAGTAACACCTAGAAGTTATGATGAGAAGCAATTAATACTAGCAAAAATAAAGTTTGTTTTTCTTCAGCATTTCATTCAGAAGATCAAGGGCCCAATATGACTCTCCTACTAGAGTCAGAGATGACACAGAGGTCAATGATTCTTCTTGACTTCAATCAAATGGGGACAGGGACATGTTGGAAAGACAGAGAAAGGGAAAGACATGGAAAGACATGAGCCACAGAAAAAGACAAAGTGTTTTAAGAAAGAAGAAGAAGAGACAAAGATTTCCAAGTTACTATCTGAATTTTACTTAGATGTGCTGAAAGATAAACCTATGAGATCTTTAAAATAAGGTCTTCTATCACCTTCTGAATTTCTTCCATCACCTACAAAAAAATTAGGTTCTTTTCATTATGAACTTTACTTGCTGACCTTTCTAGTGATGTAAAACAAACAACAGGTTTTACACACATAAATATTTATTTATATTTATATTCTTTCCCTCTCTTCCCTTTCCTTTCTATCTCATAGTTATGATCACAGGCTCAACAGCAACACTGGTCACCTGTGTTACTCATTCAGTCTTGCCAGCCGAGTCTGGACTCCTATCTTATAGCTCTCAATTAACGCTTTCTTGAATCAATAGTCCAACCTCAATGAACACCTCTGTCATTTTTCTTCATACTCTCAATTCTGAATCATTTCTTCCTATGGATTATGAATATTACCATCATCAGTTCAGTTCAGTTGTGTCCCACTCTTTGCGACTCCATGAATTGTAGTACACCAGGCTTCCTTGTCCATCACCAACTCCCACAGTTCACTCAAACTCACATCCATCGAGTCCATGATGCTATCCAGCCATCTCATCCTCTGTCATTCCCTTTTCCTCCTGCCTCTAATCCCTCCCAGAATCAGTTTTTTCCAATGAGTCAACTCTTTGCATCATTACCATCATAGGTTAGCATAAATAGAATTCCATAACAAACATCCTTAAAATATTTTCACAATAAAGTAAAAGAAAGAGGATTCCCCCTTCTACGGTGCTGCTGCTGCTGCTAAGTAGTTTCAGTCGTGTCCGACTCTATGCGATCCCATAGACAGCAGCCCACCAGGCTCCCCCGTCCCTGAGATTCTCCAGGCAAGAACACTGGAGTGGGTTGCCATTTCCTTCTACTGTACCATGTAGATAAATGTAGGAAACAGAAAAATGTAGGAAACCAGCACAGTGCAGAACTCTAAACAGGGATGAGGTCTGTGAACTTATGGAGAAATAAAAGTCCAGAGAGCATGAACAGTGATTCTTCTTCAATGGAAGAGACAAAGTAATACACATCATTATTGTCTCTCATAGTAAGAGGAAACTTTCAGCAGGTGATGGATTATATTGGGGTGGGGGAAGAAACATTCATTCTTATAATATGTCCCTTAGAATCAGAATAGAAGTAAATGGAGCTTGTTTGAGAAGATAAAGACTACACTTAATATTTTTAAAGTAAATTTCATTGGATAATTATTTAGACTTGAAAAACATCTGTAGAGATTTGTGTTTATAAATGCCTTTGAATCTGCACTCCTGCAAATTTTACTATTGGACTTTCAGTGTTGCATTAGTGGGAGAAAACTGTCTTTTTTAAAATTCAACTATAACTCTCTAGGTTAACATTTGATACAGATTTCTGCATGAATTATTTTAAAAGCATCTAACATCTGCCTTTATTAATTCTCTTTTTAATTTTTTTCTGGTCTTTAAAATCTGATCTTCTGGGTGTCATATTTATGCTACTTTACTATTTGATTTATAATCACTAGTGGAATCTCCCAGGTTTGAAACTCCTATTATTGCATTAATAAATTATTTTCTGGAATATATTTTACAACTGTCACCTCATATTTTCTTTAATATTAAGTAATGAAATATGAGTGAATCAGATCAATGAGTAAAGTGGTTTAACACAAGAAGATCAAGGTGAGCATACTTGAAAAATTCTTAAAACACTGCATTAGACATGTCTATACAGTACTTTGATTAAATAATCTTTCTTCCTTTTTAGCTCATTGAAAGTTAAGAGTCAATTATCCTGAACACACATTCAATTCAGTCATGCTTTTTTTTAAAAAAAATGAAAAGATATGACAAGATAGAATCACTGTCTAGCTTTTTCATCCTGAGCTATATGAATGTGTTTTTAGTGTCTGCCCCACCCCTAAATTTTTGTCATTTTGTCCAATTCCTTTTTCTATAATTTGCAGTAAAAGGAAAAATCAGTACTATATCCTAAATTTAAGTTCTTTCAGGTAAAGGCAAGCTTTTATTTTATACCTGGTCCACACAAAGCAGGTAGTAGTGCAGTTCATATTACAGTTCAATTCTCAAATTGCTATTGAAATTGAGAACTGAGGCCTGTGCATTCACCCAGACTGTCAGGATCTACATCCATAAGATTTTCCTTTTTGAGCTTCAAGTTTTTGCCCATGAAGATAAGGCTGTAAATTAGTACAAAAGTTAATTTTGTTTCAGAAACTTTCTTAAAAGTAATTTATCTTCACCATAAGCTCCCAAATCTGAGCAAATTATCAACTGTTAATTCAGTCCCTGATACTGGGAAAGATTGAAGGCAGAAAGAGAAGACAGCAACAGAGGATGAGATGGTTGGATGTCATCACAGATTCAATGGACATGAACTTGGGCAAACTCTGGGAGACAGTGAGAGCTAAAGGGGTCTGGTCGGTTGCAGTCCATGGAGGCACAGTCGAACACGATTTAATGACTGAACAACAACCATAATTCTTCTTAGTAACTGTTTCCCTAAGATTCACTTCAAGATATTTGTCTCTCAGTGTCAGCCTACCTAGGCCGTTACATCATGAAATGCACACTTCTTCAGACCCTCACACTGGAAGAGCTGTCTTAACAATTCACTTCTAGATTTCCAGCCCTACACGTAACCCTAATCCCATCCCACCCTAGTAATCCCTCCTCATGGACATTCTAAGACAGTCAAAATGTTGCCCTCCCTGACTAAAACAGGCAATAAACTCAACTTTGCATAACAGGTTATTCTGGGTGTTGACAGGTGACAAAATTCACTTTCCTTGAATATCTATATAAAGTCACCTTAGTTTTTTGTTATTATTGATAATTTAATTGTTCATTTAATTTTAACATGATAATTTGCTTTTAATGCTTCAAAATTAAATCTATCATACATCATCCATCTGTGGAGAGAATTTTCAAAAAGTGGAAAAAAATCTTGACAAATTGATTGCTTAAACATTTTAATCCAAATACGATTTTTGTCCTAAAAATCTATTTTTTAACATATCTCAAAGAAAAATTCTATGGCATCTTTTTTTTTAATTCACACTCAATCAAATTGAAAAAATTCTGAAAATGTTCAAATAATTCAGGAAGAATATGTTAAATATCAAAATAAGATTTAATCATTATTTAAAGCTATCAATAGTAAACCTAGACTATTGAATGAATCATAATTGAAACACAATAGGCCCTAAACCATTTCTCCTAAATCACTGCTTATATCTGTAGAAATTTTCCTCACTTTTTAAAGACCCCCAGCTTCATATATTCACCTGCGAACATTGAGGCCATCAGAAATGGCTTATTGTCCTTTTTGTCTACCTCAAAATATCATTCCATATACATTCTTCTCTTTCTCCAGACTGCTAGAAAGAGATGCTCTTTCTTATTTGAAAAGCAAAAAAAAAAGCTGTTTTTAACCAAATTGAATATGCTCCATACTTTTAATATCTACTTTTTGACAGTTACTTGTATTTTTCATGGTGTATATATTTCTTCTCTATATTAGAAATTAATAATAATAATCACAAGCATTCAGTTCTTAGCTCTTTTCAAGGCTTTTGTTCTTTCAAAATAAGCCTCAATAAATCTTTTGTACAAGGGGTTTCAGACTTATCCTGTGTGTCCACTATACATGTAATTCTCCGCATCTCTCTGAAGCACAGTTTCAGTCCTCATTCCCCTCAAATAACAAGCTGCCAACATCAAAACTGACCTGGGATAACCAAGTCCAATGTGCTTTTTCCCCATACTTATCCCCACCTTACTCAACTTTGCATTATGTGACAGAGGGTTTCTGAAATCTTCTTTTGCCTTTGAACCATTATCTTGGCCTGGAATCCTTTCTTTTAAAATGCCTACACATTCTACTCAAACAGTTGTTGTCTAAACAAAGATACCCTGCAAAGCTCAACTCTGAGCTCTTTTTTTTCCCAATTGCTATTCTCTGAGTGGTCATTTCTACTTGTGTGTGCTCAGTCACTAAGTCATATCCCATTCTTTGTAATCCCATAGAAGGCCAGGCTCCTCTGTCTGTGAGATTTCCTAGGCAAGAATACTGGAGTGGGTTGCCGTTTCCTCCTCCAGGGGATTTTCTGGACCGAGGGATCATGTCTTCTACAGCCCCTGAATTGGCAGGCAGATTCTTGACCACTGAGCTACTTGGGAAACCTCAAAACTTCCAAAATTGATTTTCTAAACTTTTGAGCCCTGATCTCTCCTGTATGTTGGCTTTATATTTCCAATTCTATGCTGGATAACATACATGTCTTGCAGATACATAAAACAGCAGACATATATGTGTGTGTGTGTGTGTGTGTGTGTGTGTGTGTATGCATATATATTGGAGAAGGCAATGGCACCCCACTCCAGTACTCTTGCCTGGAAAATCCCATGGGCGGAGGAGCCTGCTAGGCTGCAGTCCCTGGGGTCGCTAAAAGTTGGACACGATGGAGCGACTTCACTTTCACTTTTCACTTTCATGCACTGGAGAAGGAAATGGCAGCCCACTCCAGTGTTCTTGCCTGGAGGATCCCAGGGATGGGGGAGCCTGGTGGGCTGTCGTCTATGGGGTCACACAGAGTCGGACACGACTGAAGCGACCTAGCAGCAGCAGCAGCAAGCATATATATATACACATATAAGTTCATTACATCTTCTCTTTCTCTTCAACTCCTATATTAATATTGTGCTTATGACCTCTCATTTGTTTTCATTTTTTCAGTGTTCTTTATACCTATAGTTTATCCCCATAACATAGTATAACATCCTAAAGAACACTTGGAATTCTCTCATATGCTTGGAAAACAATCACTGCACTCAGGTTACTCACTGAGTGGCTTCCGCATATATTTCCTATTTATTATCTCCTGATCTCTATTTTTGAAAAAAGCCCTGATCATCTATTGTTGAGAGTTATCAACAAGTCTTTCTTCACTCCCACTCTATTTTGCTTATGATATCCAGTATCCAAAGACCAAGTCCTGTCCAGAATTTTCATCTTTCCCAAAGCATTGTTAGATTCTCAGCACTTCTAACATCTTCACTCTGTAAATCTTTTTTCTGTGCTCCTACATGAATCATTTAATATTTAATCATATAATTTCTTTCAAATGTTTCTACTGTCTATTTTTATTCAATTTCAATGTGTTTATTTTGGGTTTTCAGTTACTTTACGAATTCCAGAAACACTTTATCTCTTGTTCCTTTCAGAAGTGAAACTATGCATACACACATATTCCACAGTGTACATTAACATGAATTTACTCTTCAAGTGTCTGCATTAATATGCCTTTAATATTTCAGAACATTCTTGCCAGGAAGATGGGGTTGCAAATACCCTCATCATTTTATTTTTTCAGGAACTTTCTGAAAATTCATTTATTTGAAAAATAGACTACTCAACTAATGCTCACTAAAGTAAACATTTCTTTCTCAAAACAATACACAACTCAACCAAATGACTGTTTAATATTCAAGATCTTCTCCCAAGCCCTCACCTTCTAAAATCTACTAGTCCCCAACATTTCCAACACAAAATTTCAACCAGTAATAATCAATGCTACTTATTGAAAGACCTGTAAAACCACATTCCCCCAAAACCTCATAAAAATCACCTTTCCTTTGCCATTCCCTTTGGAGAATATGCTACCCACCCCCAAATGGGCAAGAAAGTTATCTTCTTTACCAAGTAAACAACAAACTCATCTCTGCTTCTTCATGTATATAAGGTTTCTTTGGTAGTGATTTGGGAGAACTAGTATTCATTGGTTTATAATTTTGGTAGAGCAGAATAATATGGCATCCATCCCACTGAAGGATCTTAATAAATTTTTCCCTCTAATACAATATTCTTTTTAATAATTTTCAATTTATTTTTCCATTTATCAATTTAGTTTAGTTCAGTCATTCAGTCGTGTCTGACACTTTGTGACACCATGAACCACAGCACACCAGGCCTCCCTGTCCATCACCAACTTCCAGAGTCCACCCAAACCCATGTCCATTGACTCAGGGAAGCCATCCAACCATCTCTTCCACTGTCATCTCGTTTTCCTCCCAGCCATCAATCTTTTCCAGCATCAGGGTCTTTTCCAATGAGTCAGCTCTTCGCATCAGTTGGCCAAGGTATTGGAGTTTCAGCTTCAGCATCAGTCCTTCCAATGAACACTCAGGACTGATCTCTTTAAGATGGACTGGTTGGATCTCCTTGCAGTCCAAGGGACTCTAAAGAGTTTTCTCCAACACCACAGTAGAAAAACATCAATTCTTTGGCACTTAGTTTTCTTTATAGTCCAGCTGTCACACCCATACATGACCACTGGAAAAACCATAGCCTTGACTAGACAGACCTTTGTTGGCAAAGTAATATATCTGCCTTTTAATATGCTGTCTAGGTTGGTATAACTTTCCTTCCAAGGAGTAAGCGTCTTTTAATTTCATGGCTGCAGT
>SJYA01000284.1:125329-168749 GCA_006410615.1 Neotragus moschatus
TTTCATCAAGAGGCTTTTTAGTTCCTCTTCACTTTCTGCCATAACGGTGGTGTCATCTGCATATCTGAGGTTATTGATATTTCTCCCGGCAATCTTGATTCCAGCTTGTGCCTCATCCAGTCCAGCATTTCTCATGATGTACTCTGCATATAAGTTAAATAAGCCGGGTGATAGTGTCTACAGCCTTGCCGCACTCTTTTTCCTATTTGGAACAAGTCTGTTTTTCCATGTCCAGTTCTAACTGTTGCTTCCTGCCCTGCATATAGGTTTCTCAAGAGGCAGGTCAGGTAGTCTTTCCCAGGTCAGGTCCCATATCTTTCAGGATTTTTCAGTTTATGGTGATCCACACAGTCAAAGGCTTTGGCATAGTCAATAAAGCAGAAATAGATGTTTTCTGGAACTCTCTTGCTTCTTCCATGATCCAACGAATGTTGGCAATTTTATCTCTGGTTCCTCTGCCTTTTCTAAAATGAGCTTGAACATTTGGAAGTTCATGGTTCACATATTGCTGAAGCCTGGCTTGGATAATTTTGAGCATTACTTTACTAGCGTGTGAGATGAGTGCAATTGTGCGGTAGTTTGAGTATTCTTTTGCATTGCCTTTCTTTGGGATTGGAATGAAAACTGACCTTTTCCAGTCCTGTGGCCACTGCTGAGTTTTCCAAATTTGCTGACATATTGAGTCCAGCACTTTCACAACATCATCTTTCAGGGTTTGAAAGAGCTCAACTGGAATTCCATCACCTCCACTAGCTTTGTTCATAGTGATGAACTTGACTTCACATTCCATGATGTCTGGCTCTAGGTGAGTGTGAGTGATCACACCATCATGATTATCTGTGTTGTGAAGATCTTTTTTGTACAGCTGTTCTCTGTATTCTTGCCACCTTTTCTTAACATCTTCTGTTTCTGTTAGGTCCATACCATTTCTGTCCTTTATTGAGCCCATCTTTGCATGAAATGTTCCCTTGTTATCTCTAATTTTCTTGAACACNCTTTGTTCATAGTGATGAACTTGACTTCACATTCCATGATGTCTGGCTCTAGGTGAGTGTGAGTGATCACACCATCATGATTATCTGTGTTGTGAAGATCTTTTTTGTACAGCTGTTCTCTGTATTCTTGCCACCTTTTCTTAACATCTTCTGTTTCTGTTAGGTCCATACCATTTCTGTCCTTTATTGAGCCCATCTTTGCATGAAATGTTCCCTTGTTATCTCTAATTTTCTTGAACATAACTCTAGTCTTTCCCATTCTATTGTTTTCCTCTACTTCTTTGCATTGATCACTGAAGAAGGCTTTCTTATCTATCCTTGCTATACTTTGGAACTCTGCATTCAAATGGGCATATCTTTCATTTTTCTCCTTTGCTTTTTGCTTCTCTTCTTTTCACAGCTATTTGTAAGGCCTCCTCAGACAGCCATTTTGCTTTTTTGCATTTCTTCTTCTGGGGATGGTCTTGAGCCCTGTCTCCTGTACAATGTCATGAACCTCTGTCCATAGTGCATCAGGCACTCTGTGTATCAGATCTAGTTCCTTAAATTTATTTCTCACTTCTACTGTATAGTCATAAGGGATTTGATCTAGGTCATATCTGAATGGTCTAGTGGTTTTCCCCACTTTCTTCAATTTAAGTCTGAATTTGGCAATTTGTAGTTCATGATCTGAGCCATTTTCAGCTCTCAGTCTTGTTTTTGCTGATTGTATAGAGCTCTATCTTTGGCTGCAAAGAATATAATCAATCTGATTGTGGTGTTGACCATCTGGTGATGTCCACGTGTATAATTGGATTTACAAAATCATTTAGCACTATTGACAAAGATTTCTTTCTGACCAAAATATAGTTAGGCTCCTCTGACCCCTCTTCTTCCTAGACCTTAACCTTGTACTGCCTTTAGCAAGAATCCTGCTAAGTCATTTAGTCATTACCCTTGATTTGTCATCTTAGTAATTTTCCATCTACTGTGCCTCACACTCTGCTTCATGGCTCTAAATCCCCAGGTGTCTTTGCTGTTAAGTGTTGATTTAAGTCTCTTCCCCCTATTGCAATAGCCTCTCCTCTATTATAATAGTCATAAATGAATCTTCCTTGCTGTTTTAACAAGTGGCTAAATCATTTTTCTTTGACATATCCTTATAAATCTTGATGTAGGTAACCTACTTTCAAAATATTCATAATGATATTTAATCTGAATTATGTATTACAAATGGATATGCATGTATGTGGTGTGCATATGTGTGCATGCATGCTCAGTAAACTCAGTCATCTTGGACTCTTTGCATGCATATATTGAAAATGGATGGGCTTCCCAGGTGGCGCTAGTGGTAAAGAACCCACCTGCCAATGCAGGAGAGGTAAAGGACATGGGTTCAATCCCTCGGTCAAGAAAACTCCTTGTAGGAGGGCATGGCAACTCACTCCAGTATGCTTGCCTGGAGAATCCCATGGATAAAGGAGCCTGGCAGGTTCCAGTCCACAGGGTCACAAAGAGGAGGGCACAACTGAAGTGACTTAGCATGCACACATTACAAATAGATATAAGCTAATTAATACTGATTAAGTAAACATTTGAAATAGATCATCTGGTATTCCATCACCTCCACTAGCTTTGTTCATAGTGATGCTTCCTAAAGCCCACTTAACTTCACATTCCAGGATGTGATGAATGATCACACCACAGTGATTATCTGGGTCAAGAAGATCTTTTTTGTACAGTTCTTCTGTGTATTCTTGCCACCTCTTCTTAATATCTTCTGCTTCTGTTAGGTCCATACCATTTCTGTCCTTTATTGAACCCATCTTTTCATGAAATGTTCCCTTGGTATCTCTAATTTTCTTGAAGAGATCTCNTCACTGACTCGATGGGCGTGAGTCTGAGTGAACTCCAGGAGTTGGTGATGGACAGGGAGGCCGGGCGTGTCGCGATTCATGAGGTCGCAAAGAGTCGGAAACGAATGAGCGACTGAACTGAACTGACAGCACTACATGATTTATATCTATTTTATCTCTGTTCTTTTATCATCTCCTTCCTTCTCTTTCCCTTGTGATTTCTTCCTCGTTCCATTAATTTTTAAAGAATGTTCTGTCTCATTTCCACAGATTTGGGAATTTTAAAGTGTTTATTCTCTTATTGATTTTTTAACTTTATCCCATTGTGATCACAGAACATATTTTGTATGGCATCTACATTTTAAAATCCACTGAGTTTAAATTTGTGAACTAACCTATAGCCTATTTTGAAAAATGTCCTATCTACATTTCAACAGAATGTCTGTTGTCTTATTTTTGGTAGATTGTTCTCTCTGTTAGAGGTAGGTGGGTGACTATGTTGTTCTAGTATTCTATTTCTTTATTTATCTTCTATCTGGTTTTTCATACATTGTTGTGAGCAGAATGTTCAAGTTTCCAGTTATTATAGCAGAGATACCTAATTTCTTTTAATTCTGTCGATTTTTGCTTCATATATTTTGATTGTCTTTTATGACATGTATAAATGTTTATAATCGTTATATCTTCTTGAACTGAGCCATCTGTTAATACATAATGTTGTCTTTTGCAAACTTTTTTGATTTAAAGTATATTTTAAATATTAGTAGAGTCACTGATGCTCTCTTTTGGTTACTATTTGATGAAATATCTTCTATCTTTTGGCTTTAGCTTCTTGTCTTTTTATTGAAAGTGAGTCTCCTATAGATAGAATATACTGATTATACACTTTTATCCATTTTGATAATCTTGTTTTTCAGAATTTAATTGATTTACATTTAATTACTAACTTAAATTATAGCATTTTTACTGATAAGCAAAGACACCTGTCATTTTGTGTGTATTTGTGGTCTATGAGGCTCATTATTTTTGTTGTTGTTCATTTCCTGCCTTAATCTTTTGTGTTTAGTTGATATTTTATAGTGAAATATTTAAATATCTTTCTCATTTCCTTTTGTGTATATTCTATAGCTAATTCTTTGTTACTGTGGGGAGTACATTTAACATCCTTAAATTTTTAGCAGTCAATATGAATTTATACTAGCTTAACTTCAATAACATACAAATTGCTCCTTCTATATAGCTTTACCTCCCTACTCCTTTTAGTTGTTGATGTCACAAAATTATATATTTACATATTGTGTGTCCAAAAACAATTTTAATGCATTAGTATCTTAAATTATGTAGAAAATAAAATGTGGAGTTACAAACCAGTTTACAATAATTTTGGCTTTTAGACTAATACATTATTTTTAAATGTACTGTCCTACTATATCATATAGAAAACCAAAAAAAAAAAATGAAGTTACAAACCATTGCTATAATAACTACAAATTGTATAATTTTCTATGTATTTACCTTTGTTGAAATCTTTATTTCTTCTCACAGCTTTGAGTTACAGTCCAGTTTCCATTCATTTCAACATGTATAGCTCTCTTTTAGAATTTATTGCAGAATATTTTAACATTATGATGTTCCTTTCACTTTCATTTACCTGGGGATGTCTTAATGTCTCTCTCACCTTTGAAGGAAGGTTTTTCTGAATATTGACTTTTTGGTTGAGCTTTTTTAAAAAAATTTGTTTTGGCACTTTACATATCACCCTACAGCCTTCTGGCCTCCAATTCATCTGGTAAGACATCTGCTGATAATATTATTGAAAAAAAAATGCATTTCAATTATTTTGCTTTTCAGCTCCAGAATTTCATTTTGGTTTCTTTGTATGTTTTCTGTCTTCTTATTGATATTTATATTTTGTTTATATATTACATTTTTTACATTTCCATGTCTTCTGTTAGCTGTATGAGTATGTATAAAATTGTTTAAAAATCTTTGTCTAGTTGATCTTCCACCAGACTTTTTCAGAAACAGTTACTATGGTCCCTTTGTTGGGACAGTTATTGAAGGTTCACTTTTCATCTACATTTGAATAGGTTACAATTCCCTGTCCCATTTTATGCCCTTTTACCTTTTGTTGGTAATTACTCATTTAAATGTAGTAGTGTGATAATTCTGGAAACTAGATTATCCTCCTTCCCCAGAGTTTGCTGGGGCTTTTTTGTTTTGTTTTATTTTTGATTATTGTAAGCTAGCTGAGCTGAAGATCACTGATGTATAAGCTTATGAGTTTTTCAGATCTTTTCTGATTCTGTGCTTTCCCCTGGGAATGAAGGTGTCACTCTTCAATGTTTGGCTCCCAAAATGGAGGGGAAAAAAAGAATGAAAAGAAAAGACAAGGGTGGAAGATGCTAGCCCTTTAAATATCACTAGAAAGAAGTCACTTCAGCCAAAATAAGGGGAGCTTGCGACACTAGAGGTAGGTATAACAAAGACCCCATTTCTTTGTCTGTACCTCTATGATCAGAAGCAACAATCAGTAATAAGAATACTGATCGCTAATAGTTAGAAGATAGGGTCCTTTTTGTTCACTTTGGCTTCTGCAAGATTCTTCTGGAATATATGCACTGCTTTCTGCCCCAGCTTGAGGTGTGAGGGACGGGTAGCTGGTATTGCACTAAGAACTGAAACTGACTGATATCATCTATAATTTGCTATCCAAACCTCCCCCTGGAAGTTACAAGCCTTAATAGACTCCAAGGTTTCAAAATAGTTATATCAGACAGATTCTGCCAATACAATCATCATCTAGGTGGGGTGATAGATCCTGGTGTTTTCTATTCATCCTGCATTTAGGACTTAAATAGTAACACAATATATTTTATAAATGAGTGGAAATGTTAAAAAGGAAAGGAAAGTTCTATGCATTCTTGAGATAGCTCACTTTATGTGTTACCTTGACTGGGTGAAGGGATTCTCAAATAGGTGGTAGAACATTATTTCTTCATATGTCTATGAGCGTGCCTCTGGAAGAGATTAGCATTTGAGAGAGACTGAATAGAGACCACCAACGTAGGTGGGTAGTATCTAGTCCAATGAGGGTCTAAATAGAACAAAAAGGCAAGAGAAGAGTGGATTCGCTCTTTTTGTTTGAGTTGGGGTGTCTCTTTTCCTGCCCTCAGACATTAGTCCTCCTGGTTCTTGGCACATCAGACTGAGACTGAACGACACCCACTAGCATTCCTTGTTCTCTTACCTCTATCGCTTCATTTCCCTCCCTCTCTCTTCTTCTCTCTAGATATATAGGTAGATAATAGACAGAAAATTAGCCTTGTTTCTCTAGAAAACACTTAAAAAGACTATATAGCTGGCTCTATCTTTTTATATTAAATATTTTAAATCAGACTTGATTAATTTTATGTCAATTATAAGCCTATTGATTACCAGGTTATTGTAAATCCTTTGATACAATTTTACACTTTTGTAATGGCTATAAGATATTCTTTTATGCAATACTAAGCTGAAGGAAATGGCAACTCACTCCAGTATTCTTGCCTGGAAAATCCCATGAAGAGAGAGGAGCCTGGTGGGCTACAGGCCAGTCTCCAAGCATTGCTAGAAAATATTCATACACACACACAGACACACACAGGTGCAGTTCCATATATAAAATGTCACAGGAAAATAATTATTTTCCTTATCTCACACACACACAGAAAAAACTGTACCATAAAAAGAGCATTAAATAGTTAATTTATTTTGATAAAATTTTGGAATCTAAGTAAACATAAAGTTAGCTGTTTTCTAGAATGTTGCATAAAACTGCACTCTTTATACTCCAATATTCTCCATGGCAGTCAGCCAGACAGAACCTTTGGNCACACACACAGAAAAAACTGTACCATAAAAAGAGCATTAAATAGTTAATTTATTTTGATAAAATTTTGGAATCTAAGTAAACATAAAGTTAGCTGTTTTCTAGAATGTTACATAAAACTGCACTCTTTATACTCCAATATTCTCCATGGCAGTCAGCCAGACAGAACCTTTGGAACACTGAAAACTCATCTTGGAGCTATTGAAGTTTATTCTTGCCCATTCTGAAAAATTGGCTGATATTGATAATTGTTATAAAAAGTTTACCCCATGAGTCTCATAGGCTGCCAAGAACGTAATTGAGCTGAAATGGAAGGCTGGTATTAAGCTTGCATCTGGTTCTGAGTCAAGGAGCCCTCACTCTTTGACTAGCATCAAGGGAAGCTGCCTTCATTTGGGGAAAACAGATGGAACAATTTCACTATAATGGAGTTCATTTTGAGAAACTGTCCCAGCTTGTCTAAACTAATGGCAAGTTGGATAGGATTTCAAATAAATAATAAACACCTGTAGGAGTTGAGGTTACTAGCCCTGGNGGCCAAACTTGCCTGTTACTCCAGGTGTCTCTTGACTTCCTACTTTCACATTCCAGTCCCTTATGATGAAAAGGATATCTTCTTCTTCTTCTTCTTCTTCTTTTTTTTTTGTTTGTGTTAGTTCTAGAAAGTTTTATAGGTCTTCATAGAATCATTCAACTTCACCTTCCTCAGCATTAGTAGTTGACACATGGTTTTGAATTATTGTGATATTGAATGATTTGCCTTGGAAATGAATAGAGATCATTCTGTCATTTTTGAGATTGTACCCAACTACTGCATTTTGGACTCTTGTCGACTACGAGGGCTACTGCATTTCTTGTAAGGGATTTTTGCCCACAATAGTAGATATAATATCATGTGAATTAAATTTGTCGATTCGGGTGATTTTAGTTCTCTGATTCCTGAAACGTTGATGTTCACTCTTGCCATCCCCTGTTTGACCAATTCCGATTTAGCTTGATTCATGGGCTTAACATTGCAGGTTCTATGCAATATTGTTCTTTATAGCACTGGACTTTACCTTTACCACCAGACACATCTATAGTTGGATGTGGTTTCCACTTTGCTTCAGCTTCTTCATTTCTTCTAGAGCTATTTCTTCCACTCTTCTCCAGTAGCATACTGGAGCTATTTTCCTCTCTTCTCCAGTAGTAGAAAGATATAATGTTTTAAAAAAATAATAGTCCTGAAGCACTATGGGGTCTGAGAGGCCAACAGAAAAGGGCATTTCTTTATCAAAGTATATTTTTGGTTTATGTAGTTGAAAGAGGGAGGGAGGTTTGCTGAGATGGAGGGCTTCTCCTGTGGCCCAGATGGTAAAGAATCTGTCTGTAATGCAGGAGACCTGAGTTTTATTCCTGAGTTGGGAAGGGAATTGCAACCCCTCCAGTATTCTTGCCTGGAGGATTCCATGGACAGAAGAGCATGGTTGGCTATAGTCCATCGGCAAAGAGTTAGACATGACTGGGTGACTAACACTTTCATTTCATGGAGTGAGACTGAAAATGACTCTATGGTCAATAGAGTATGAAGACAAAAGGAACATAATCTCTTGGTGCACAAGAACCATTTAATATTCTTTATTGCAATACTTCTACTCAAAGCAAATAATACAAAGAATTTCTATCACATCAGTGAGAAAGAGAAAGGTAAGTTACTATTACTGGAATAGGCTTTCTTTAGAAGTAATTTATATATAATGAAATTTACCCACTTTAACAGCCTATGTCAATGAGGCTATGTCAATATATATATGTACTACATTGGAACAACCAATGTTGAAGCTGAAACTCCAATACTTTGGCCACCTGATGCAAAGGGCTGACTCATTTGAAAAGACTCTGATCCTGGGAAAGACTGACAGCAGGAGGAGAAGGGGACAACAGAGGATAAGATGGTTGGCATCACCAACTCAATGGATATGAGTTTGGGTAAACTCCGGGAGTTGGTGATGGACAGGGAGGCCTGGAGTGCTGCAGTCATGGGGTTGTAAAGAGTTGGACACAACTGAGCGACTGAACTGACTGACTGACTACCATCATGTCACATGCTAACAAGGTAATGCTCAAAATATTTCAAGCTACACTTCAACATTATGAACCAAGAACTTCCAGGTATACAAGCTGGTTTTAGAAAAGGCAGAGGAATCAGAGAACAAATTGCCAAGGTATGTTGGTTCATAGAATAAGCAAGGAAATTCCAGAAAAAAATATCTACTTCTGCGTCACTGAGTATGCTAAAGCCTTTGACTGTTTGGATCACAATAAACTGTGGAAAATTCTTGAAGAGATGAGAATCCCAGACCACCTTACCTGCCTCTTGCAAAACCTGTATGCAGGTCATGAAGAAACAGTTAGAAATGGACATGAAACAATGGACTGTTTCAAAACTGGGAAAGGAGTACATCAAGGCTGCATATTGTCACCCTCCTTATTTAACTTATATGCAGAGTACATCATGCAACTTGCTGGGCTGGATGACTCACAAGCTAGAACTGAATCACTGGGATAAATATCAACAATGTCAGATATACAGATGATACCACTCTAATGGCAGAAAGCAAGCAGGAACTAAAGAGCCTCCTGATGAAGGTCAAAGAAGAGAGTTAAAAAACTTGCTTAAAACTCAATATTTAAACAGCTAAGTTCATGCCATCTGGTCCCTTCACTTCATGGCAAAAAGATGGAGAAAAAGTACAAATAGCAACAAACTTTATTTTCTTGGGCTCCAGAGTTACTTCTGACAGTGACTGCAGCCATGAAATTAAAAAGATTCTTGATTCTTGGAAGAAAAACTATGAACCTAGAAAGCTCATAAAAAAGCAGAGACATCACTTTGTAGTCAAAGGTATACAAAGTCAAAGCTATGGTTTTTCCAGTATACATATAGGATGTGAGAGTCAGACTATAAACAAGACTAAGAGTTGAAGAATTGATGGTTTCAAATTGTAGTACTGGGGAAGACTCTTGAGAGTCCCATGGACTGCCAAGAGACCAAACTAGTCAATGCTAAAAGAAATCAACCCTGAATATTCATTGGAAGGGCTGATGCTGAAACTGAAGCTCCAATACTTTGGCCACCTGATATGAAGAGCGACTATTGGAAAAGGCCCTAATGCTGGGAAGGATTGAGGGCAGAAGAAGGTGGTGACAGAGAATAAGATGGTTGGATGGCATCACTGACTCAATGGACATGAATCTGAACAAATTCTGGGAGACAGTTAAGAATAGAGAAGCCTGGTATATTGCAGTCCATAGGGGTCACAAAGTTTGGACATGACTTAGCAGCTGAATAAGAGCCAACTACCATCACAACTGAGATACAGAACATCTCAACTACTCTAGAAATATCCCTTTTAGTCACAAGCTTTTAAGTTTTACTGAAAAACAAAACAAACAAATAAATAAATACTACCATGTTTCAGCATAGTTGTGGCTTTTGAGATGACAAGGCATAAGGACACATTCTTTTTGTTCAGCTTATCCTGCTCCTATTATAGAAGACAGAGGCCCTAACCAGTAATAATTGGTTAAGCAATTAAATTTGCATTCAGGAATATATTTCTCTTGGATTTAATTTCATATTTCCTTTGGATCTGTAGTCCGAATGTACTCTAAATGTACTCTACCATTAACACCCCCCCATCCATAACTCTGATATTTAATTGGAAATGGTCACTTCCCCACCTCATTACTTGAAAGGTCCCCACTCTCATGTGAGACTAATTCCATGTATAAAGAACCTTTGGCTGGACCAGGGAATATCTCCTGATCAAATTCAATTGATGGTGCTCCAATTGCCCACAGTGCCCAACTCTTTATTTTTTTCCTTCTAGTCAACAAAGCATAGCAGTTGTGAAGTCAAATTGATGTTTACTGGAACCTGCTGTGATCTTCTCTGCTACTTCCCAGGATTCTGATANCACTCTCATGTGAGACTAATTCCATGTATAAAGAACCTTTGGCTGGACCAGGGAATATCTCCTGATCAAATTCAATTGATGATGCTCCAATTGCCCACAGTGCCCAACTCTTTATTTTTTTCCTTCTAGTCAACAAAGCATAGCAGTTGTGAAGTCAAATTGATGTTTACTGGAACCTGCTGTGATCTTCTCTGCTACTTCCCAGGATTCTGATAGGGCAGAATGAGAGAGACCCAGAATCTAACAGTAAGGGCACAATTATATAACTACAATCTGGTCACAATGATACTAATTTTCTAGATAAATATACAGGCAACTGACCAAAAAGAAGGGTTCATTATTGAACTTCAGAAGCCTCAGTATATTTGTAAAAGGAAATGATCGAGTGTATGTTTGCTAAGCATTTTCAAATTCCTGTGGAAATAAAAATACCATCTTAAATCTCAATCTAAATAAGTGTGTTTTCAAACACAAAACCAAGAAGACTGCCTCTTTATCCATGAAATGTCACCTTGGGAAATATTACTTGAGCTCAAACAGATAAAACTCCTGGTATTTCATTATGTCTCTTCCATTTATATGCCAAAAGAGGATAACTAATTGGGAGAGAAAGACAGGTTTTATATTTTCAGGCCACTATGAAAAATGTAACCCATTCATACAATAGAGTGTTTATTACTTATGTGGTCACCAGGTAGAGTTAATTGGCCTCTGAAACCTATTGTATCAGTCACTAGGAAGTACCTATAAAGCTAAAATTTTAATCTCTCATCACCACTGAATATTCACATAAATACTGCAGTTACTAATTTTGAAAAAGGAAAACCACTTAATTTATGGTTATATACTGAGAAGAGAGGAAAAATTTAATGTGATTTTCTATCTTGAGTACAAATTCCATATTCCACTCTGCTTTATATCCACATCATCTAGGACCATGATTTGAACAAAGATGTTTAGTATGTATTTCCTTATGTAAGATTTGCAAGTTAATAATACCTAAGGGTGGCCTTATGGTATGGATATCTTCTCAATTTTTTCTTTAAACTCTAGTTGTAGGACTAAAATTAATCTTGAAGAAGTTAAAAATAATCCCAATTATTCATTTATTGGAAGTTGGTAACATTTACTTGGAAATATACCCTTAGATTTGGATTCATATTTCATGCATTTTTTGTTCCTCAAAAAATTTTTTTATTTCTTTCCAGTGTACTTTGAGGCCCACCTTTCTTCAAACTGTCTTTTTCATCCCTAGAGAGTACTTGGTTACTGGAAGAGTTGGTTAACACTCCAGGAAAACTAACATGTTAATGGCAACCCAGTCCAGTATTCTTGCCTAGAAAATTCCATGGACAGAGGGGCCTGGCAAGCTACAGTCCAAGGGGCCACAAAGAGTCAGACACAACTAAGCAATGGGCATACACATACATCCTGAATTTTAATAACTGTCTACCATATATCCACCTAAGTCACCAATGGGGCCTCAGAGAGATTAACATAGATGGCCACCAACATTGTTTGCAGTGGCAGTTGTCAATTGTGTTCCTCCGCCATAGAACAATGTTCTATGAAGGCTTTATCTTTATTTGTCTCTGCTTTCAGAATCAAGGCAAAAATTAGGTAAAAAATTCCATTGATTAGAGAAGAAGCCAGCAATACATAAATTGAGCATACATTTTAGCATGAATATTTTATATTTAACATTACTAGAGGGCTCATATTATATATGTTCAATTAAAATAGGCATGTTAATAGATTTATAGACTAGCTGCTGCTAAGTCACTTCAGTCGTGTCCGACTCTGTGCAACCCCATAGACAGCAGCCCACCAGGCTCCCCTGTCCCTGGGTCCAGGCAAGAACACTGGAGTGGGTTGCCATTCCCTTCTCCAATGCATGAAAGTGAAAAGTGAAAGTGAAGTTGCTCAGTCGTGTCTGACTCTTAGTGACGCCATGGACTGCAGCCTACCAGGTTCCACCATCCATGGTATTTTCCAGGCAAGAGTATTGGAATGGGGTGCCATTGCCTTCTCGGCTACATGTATGTAAAGTATGCATGATACAAATACATCTTATCTCTTTTCATTTTAGAAAAACTACTTTTTTTCTGTTTTATAAGTCCTGTATTTCAGCCTGAATATTCACTGGAAGGATGCTGAAGCTCACAGTGGAAATAGTGTTAGATTTTTTTGGGGGGGGGGCTCCAAAAATCACTGCAGATGGTGATTGCAGCCATTAAATTAAAAGACACTTACTCCTTGGAAGGAAAGTTATGACCAACCTCGATAGCATATTCAAAAGCAGAGATATTACTTTGCCAACAAAGGTCCATCTAGTCAAGGCTATGGTTTTTCCTGTGGTCATGTATGGATGAGTTGGACTGTGAAGAAAGCTGAGCACCAAAGAATTGATGCTTTGAACTATGGTGTTGGAGAAGACTCTTGAGAGTCCTTTGGACTGCAAGGAGATCCAACCAGTCCATCCTAAAGGAGACCATTCCTGGGTGTTCATTGGAAGGAATGATGCTAAGGCTGAAACTCCAATACTTTGGCCACCTCATTCGAAGAGCTGACTCATTGGAAAGACCCTGATGCTGGGAGGAATTGAGAGTAGGAGGAGAAGGGGATGACAAAGGATGAGATGGCTGGATGGCATCACCAACTCAGTGCACGAGTTTGGGTGAACTCCAGATGTTGGTGATGGGCAGAGAGGCCTGGCATGCTGCGATTCATGGGGTTTCAAAGCGTCAGACATGACTGAGTGACTGAACTGAACTGAAGCTCCAATACTTTGGCCACCTGATGTGAAGAGCCAACTCACTGTAAAAGACCCTTATGCTGGGAAAAATTGAAGGAAGGAGGAGAAAGGGACGACAGTGGATGAGATGGTTGGATGGCATCACCGACTCAATGGGCATGAGTTTGAACAAGCTCTAGGAGATTGTGAAGGACAGGGGGGGCTGGCATGCTGCAGTCCGTGAGGTCGTACAGAGTAAGACATGACTGAGCTACTGAACATCAATGTATCATAGCTTATTTCAACATGGCTGGTAACTCCAAAAGTCTCAACATTGTAGAAATGGTAAAAAAAAAAAAAAAAAAACAAAAAAAACAAAAAAAAAACCTTAAAAAAATCATAGTGTTGCACTCTTAAAATTTTGTTTTCCTAGGTAGTATTAAAATTGAGATGTTGGCCTTATGACCCAGCAATTCCACTGCTAGGCATACACACCGAGGAAATCAGAATTGAAAGAGACATGTGTACCCCAATGTTCATCGCAGCACTATTTATAATAGCCAGGACATGGAAGCAACCTAGATGTCCATCAGCAGATGAATGGATAAGNTTATAATCTGTCTCAAACATATAAGGTAAGCATTTCTTTAAAAATTTGATTATACTTTTGACTTGTTGAGTAAAAACTACTAAGCAATGATATATTTCTTAAAATGTTACTTGAAAATTACCATGTTTAATATTTATTAGCATTATATAGGAATATATACATTACATTATATACACGAAATATTGATCAAATTTTGACTTTATTGAACACAAAGTATACCCAGGTAAAATAACTTTCTGCATAAAATGTTTTCTCTCATTGTAGTTTTTGTTTTACGTTCTTTCCTTTCAAGAGTTGTGGAAGGCATACACGGAATGGTTGAGGGTTTTATTCAACTATATGAAGCTTTCTACATGTATTTAAAAAAATTTTTTTTCAAAAAGACTGTTAAGATGCATTGTTTCAAGAAAAAGAGCTTATGAACAATTATCTATGAATTTAATACATAAATACCAGTCTGGATAAAGCCCAAGCTAAAATCAAGACTGACAGCAGAAACATCAGTAACTTCAGATATGCAGATGACACCACCCTAATAGCAGAAGGCAAACAAGAACTAAAGAGCCTCTTGATGAAGGTAAAAAAGGAGTGAAAAAGCTGGCTTAAAACTCAGCATTCAAAAATTAAGATTATTCTTTTACATGCAGTTGATGAGTTTTCCCAACATCACATCAAAAGACTATCTTTTCTCCACTGTATATTTTTACCTCCTTTGTCAAAGATAAGGTGTCTATAGGTTTGTAGATTTATTTCCAGACTTTCCATTTTGTTACAGTGATCTATATTTCTGTCTTTGTGGCAGTACCATACTGTCTTGATGACTATAGCTTTGTAGAGTAATCTGAAGCTGGGAAGGATGATTCCTCCAGTTCCATTCTTTTTTCTCAAGATAGCTTTGGCTATTTGAGGTCTTTTGAATTTCCATACAAATTGTGAAATTATCTGTTCCAGTTCTGTAAAAAATATCATCGGTAGTTTGATAGGGATTGCATTTAATTTACAGACTGTTTGGGGGCAGTACAATCATTTTCACTATATTGATTCTTCCAATCCAAGGTCATGGTATATTTCTCCATTATTTCTATCATCTTTGATTTCTTTCATCAATGTTTTATCAGTTCAGTTCAGTTCAGTTCAGTCGCTCAGTCATGTCTGACTCTTTGCAACCCCATGAATCACAGCACACCAGGCCTCCCTGTCCATCACCAACTCCCGGAGTTCACTCAGACTCATGCCCATCGAGTCAGTGATGCCATCCAGCCACCTCATCCTCAGTCATCCCCTTCTCCTCCTGCCCCCAATCCCTCCCAACATCAGTGTTTTATAGTTTTCTATATATAGATCTTTTGTCACTTTAGGTAAATTTATTACTAAATATGTTCTTTTCATTGCAATGGTGAATATGATTATTTCCTTAATTTCTCTTTCTGTTTTCTCATTGTTAGCATATAGGAATGCAAGGGATTTTTGTGTATTAATTATATATCCTGAACTTTACTATATTTGTTAATTAGCTCTAGTAAATTTCTGGTGGCATCTTTAGGGTTTTCTATGTAGAGTATCATGTCATCTACAGTGAGAACACTTTCTAACACCATACACAAAAATAAACTCAAAATGGAGTAAAGCCCTAAATGTAATACCAGAAACTATAAACTCTTAGAGGAAAACAGGCAGAACACTCTCTGACATGAATCACAGCAAGATCCTCTATGGCTGACCTCCCAGAGTAATGAAAATAACAAAAACAACAACAACAACCAAAAAAAACGCAACCTAATTCAACTTAAAAGCTTTCGCACAATGAAGGCAACTATAAGCAAGGTGAAAAAACATCCCTCAGAATGGGAGAAAATAATAGTAAATGAAAAAACTGACAGAGAATTAATCACAAATATATACAAGCAGCTCAATACCAGAAAAACAAGCAACCTAATCAAAAAGTGGGCAAAAGACCTAAACAGACATTTCTCCAAAGAAGACTGACAGATGGCTAATAAATACATGGAAAGATGCTCAACATCACTCATTATTAGAGAAATGCAAATCAAAACCAGAGACACAATATTACCAACAAAGGTCCATATAATCAAAGCTATGATTTTCCCAGTAGGCATGATGGATGTGAGAGCTGGACCATAAAGAAGGCTGAGCACTGAAGAATTGATGCTTTTAAACTATGATGTTGAATAAGACTCTTGAGAATCCCTTGGGCTGCAAAGAGATCAAACCAGTCAGTCGTAAAGGAAATCAACCCTGAATATTCAGTGGAAGGACTGATACTGAAGCTGAAACTGCAGTAATTTGGCCACCTGATGTGAAGAGCCAACTTTTGGAAAAGACCCTGATGCTGGAAAGATTGAGGGCAGAAGGAAAAGGGGTAATGGTTGGATGGCCTCATCAACTCGGTGGACATGAGTTTGAGCAAACTCTGGAAGACAGTGAAGGACAGGGAAGCCTGATGTACTGTAGTTCATAAAGTCACAAAGAGTTGGACATGACAGAGTGACTGAACAACAAAGAGCAACACTACATAAAAGAAATCAAGGGTTAAATGTTTCCTCAACTCTAAATAATATATTTTTTTGTTTCTATCACCAGTAAAATAATCATGTTCCTAAAATGTTCTCCCAGTGAACCAATCAACACCACCTTTAGTAAAGTTAAGAAGCTTAGATTACATCTAGAATGGCTCCATGGCTTCTCCTGTTGTTAACAGTCTCTGAGTATCTCCCTGCCTCTCTCTCCCTTCCTCCCCACTGCCACCCACTTTGCATTTGCTTGGTATAATGTATATTTTTAAAATACCTATTATAAGTACAAAATTCAAAAAGTCATAATAAATTTGCAGAGTTGGACAGTAACTACCAAAATTTAGTTTTAGATCATTTCCATCATCCCCTAAAAATTCTCTGGAGCCCATTTGGTGCTGTCTTACCAGAGAGTCTTCAGTTTGTATCTGTGAATTGGTCTCTTCTGGATATTTCATATGAGTGGACTCATACAATAATATTTTCAAGGTTCATTCATTTTGTAGTATACATCAGGATTTGGTTGTTTTTATTGTTGATTTGTATTCTACTATACAAATATACAACTTTTGTTTATCCATTTACCAGTTGATAAACTTTTGGATTGGTTCCAGTGTTTGCCCATGCAAGTAATGTTCTAATGAGCATTTTCATACAGGTTTGTAGTGTGTGTGTATATATATGTACAGGATACACACACACATACACGTCTCATTTTGTCTGGACACATACTTACTATGTTACCTAAAAAACATATTTAACTTTTAAAGAAACTGTTAAATTATGTTACATTATTTAATATTCCCACATACAGAGTATGAGGGCTCCAGTAGGAAAATCACCAGTTTCTGAGTCGAAAATCCCTGTTATATGTTTTGTCATTTAGTGGGTTTGTCATTTGTATCAAACCACAATCTACAAGCCTCAGCTTCTACATGAATAAGACAACCATAAGAACACTGGTCCCTATTACAGAGGATTTTATATTCTGTGAGGAACAACATTTATATACTAGAGAATTCTATGTTCATATTTTATTATCTTGCATTTTGAATATTATAGCAAATAAAATTTCTAAATGTACACAGATGTATAGTAAAGAAAGAGATAAATAGGAGTGAATGACTTGGGAATGACTATGCCATCAGAGCTCATCACAATTTCCTAAACACACAGACAGTAAATGGCTAGCAGGCACTCCCAGCTAAAAGCTACACACTAAACAACAAATATTCAGAGCTATGAAGAACAAGTCAATGTCATATTTGATCTCCTTTTTGCCTGTCTCGATATCTCAATAACAAGGTACTAGAAGAGACTAAAAAAAAGTAATGCTGACTATATCCTGGCCTTGGAATCTCTCTAGTAGTTTTCTTTTTATTGTATTCAAGTACCGGCTTATATATTTGTATCTTATATTTCAATGTTTCTTTGTTTTGTAATGTTTTTTACAAATCAAAATTTTATCTAACAAAACTTAGCTGAAAGATTTATTTAATCAGATTTCAGATGATTTTTCTGCACAATAAATGCCCTATTAGAAAGTACCAAAGAATTGGGGTTCAAGAGGCCCCAATTTATGTCTTTATTCTGCTAATGAATAATTCTTAGGCTTGAGAAAAATAAATTCATACCTCTGGGTTTTTATTTTACTCTATCTTGAAAAATGAAAGGATAATTCCAGACCTAAAATGTCCTTTTTTAATCAATTTTACCATACATATTTCTTGACTATAAGCACCTGCATGTTTTTAAAGCATGTGTGTGTTCAGTTGCGTTGGGACTAAGATTTTTGGGGGACTCCATGGACTGCAGCGCATCAGGCTCCTCTGTTTATAGGATTTCCCAAGCAAGAATATAGAGTGGGTTGCCATATCCTTCTCCAGAGGATCATCCTGACCCAGGGATTGAACACACATCTCTTGCATCTCCTGCATTGGAAGGCATGTTCTTTATCATTTGCATCACCAGGGAAGATATAGATAATTTTCGTGTAACTTCCATGACTGCCTCATGATCCACAGTTATAAATTCCTATTACAAACATAGTGAGGATCCGATGGAAGGTCTATGACTTACATCTTTGAAGCAGCTTGGGAAAGATTTTGAATCCACTGATTCAATGGAATCAATGAAGCTGATTGGAGAAGGAAATGGCAACCCACTACAGTACTCTTGCCTGGAGAATCCCAGGGATGGAGGAGCCTGGTGGGCTACCATCTACGGGGTTGCACAGAGTCAGACACAGCTGAAGCAACTTAGCAGCAGCAGCAGTAGCAGCAGTGAAGCTGATTGGAGCTTAAGCTCCAAGCACTTGGAGCTTAATGCCAAGTGGCTATTAAAGAGGTGATTCTGATTTTAACATTTAGGACAGAAACTGACATATGTTCATCACAGGACTTCCCCAAATGTGATATTCAAGGTAGTAAAGAACACTTTGTTGTGTTAGACATTCATGTTTCAGATGCAGCAATAAATTCAACTGGCCCTAGCCAAGAGGGAACATGAAGACAAACCATTCTCACTCCACGTCAAATATAAGAAATGCCAGGTTCAGCATCAATGATAAGAGTGCAGTGAATGTTACAACAAGAACACTATCTTTCTTCTCAAATGTTAACAGAATCACCTCAACTACTAAGATCAACCAGACTTTATACTTCTCATCTTTGTTTATCCTCTCAGCATATGCTGCTCTGATAATTCTTCCTAATAAGAAGCAACATCAACAATCTCACTGTTTTATTAAAATTTCCAACAGTAAAATGAATGTTCCATTGGCCTGATCCCATGGCTCTCTCCCAGTACTTATTGCACCAACTGTTTTCCAAAATGTACTAGCTGACTCATTTAGAAATATATTTTCCTGTTAAAATTACAGTATTAAAACAAAGTCACAATAAGTTTACATGTCAAAGCAGATAAATTAGACCCACCTCAAATATCTGATTGAAGTTGCTGAAAATTTCACTATTTCATTTTTATTTTGTATACAGATCCCTTCAAAAATATTTAGTGGATTCATTCATTCATTTATTCATTCAACAGTTATTTATTGAGTGTCTTCTATTTGGCCAGCACTATTTTAGGTATGAGAGATAAATTAAAGCAAATGAATTTGCTGACCACATGATATTTTTAATCTAGTGGCAAAGATAGAAAATATACCAATAAAAATGATAGAGTAAAACCTCAGGTAGTGGTATTTTCCATGAAAAGGGTGATTGGGAAGAATTATTTGAGAAAGTATGGTCTGAGAAGGCAACTCTGTGGATGCCTCAGTTCAGCAGAGCCTGAATGAAATGAAGTCAGCATTTTTTAATTTACCCATGTATTTTCATGAGCGCTTCTAAATTAAAACAAAAATTGAGGAATTCATGCAATAAATATTCATTCTGTGCCATTTCTTCATGTAGTAATTTTTGTGAATACTGGGTTCCTTTTTAATGATGAAGATTTCTTACCTTGAATTTTTCTTGTCTGGCAATAGTAGGTGATACTTTTCTTCACACAGTAAGTTTTATGAATATTGGGTCCTAGTTTCTTTATGATCAGGATTATGTCTTGAATTAGCTTTTCGAGCTGACTCATTTGAAAAGACTCTGATGCTGGGAAAGATTTAGGGCAGGAGGAGAAGGGGACAACAGACGATGAGATGGTTGGATGGCATCACCAACTCAATGGACATGGGTTTGGGTGAACTCTGGGAGTTGGTGATGGACAGGGAGGCCTGGTGTGCTGCGGTTTATGGGGTCGCAAAGAGTCGGACATGACTGTGACTGAACTGAACTGAATGACAGCAGATAATACTTGAGGGGTAGGGTAGCTCATTATGTCTCTTAGTGCAACTTTGCATGTACTTCATGCTACACTGAAGTATAGTTGTGCAGTTTCTTTAATACAGATCCAGTCTTGCTGTTCTTGTTTTCTTGTTGTCACTGGCCTGTTTTAATCTGACATCTTGTTCTTTAATGGTATTTTATTCACAAAGGGCCAGTTCTTCTTAGCTTGTTTTTTCTTTCCTTACCCTCCTGAATCTTTAAGGGGAAGCTTCACTTTTCATTCTGCTTACTTCTTCCTAAGAATGGAATTTTTCAAGTTTTCCCCTCTTTGTCCCCCCTGTGCATTAAAAATGCAGGTCACTATCCTCTGCCTCCCCAGTAACCAGTCATTTGATTAATCACATGGCAAACATGCTCTATCCTCTGGGAATCTGCCTGCAATGCAGGAGACACAGAAGACATGGGTTTGATCGCTTGGTCAGGGAAGATCCTCTGGAGTAGGAAATGACAACCTGCTATAGTATTCCAGCCTGGAAAATTCCATGGACAGAAGAGCCTGGAAGGCTACAGTTCATAGCATCACAAAAGTTGGATACATTTGAGCACAAAGATGTGTTCTCAGTGTTCCCCATGCAGGGTGGATTATACCCTTCCCTCCAAAATCTGAGTGATGTTATATCTATTTCACTACCAAACAATCTCACAACCTCTGCTCTCATTGAAACACAGCAGTGGAACTGGGCCTGTCAGCCCATGCTGTGCCTAGAAGAACCCAAGAGGAGATTCCAGGAGGAGAAGTGAAGGCTTTTCTAGAGTGAAAGGTGAGAGGTTTGTGGGGGACAGTATCCAATAAGGAAGATGGCTTCAAATAGATGCTCCTATCACCATCACCTTGCTCTTCCAGACCAGCCAAGATGCACTTCCAAACCTGATAGCTTTAATTTTGAAACACAGTCAAGTTCAAATCCTCTTTGACTCCATCTCTGCAGATAACCCTTTGTTTGTGCTCATTTGTCTTCCCCTGCCTAGAGGTGGAAGTCTCCATGTCCACAAAGTCCAATGCCTTGGCAATAATCAGCCTTCTGACTCCTTGAACTCACCCTTCCTTCTTATTCTGCGAATTCTTTAGACACAAAACAGCAAATGCCACACAGAAGAAAGATCAGGAGAAGTGGAGGAGGAGAAGGAGAGAAATGTGGACTCCCTACCATGAAACGAAGGACCTCCATGTATTTATTTGACCTGGGGACAATGAAGGCAGCTTCCATCCCCATCCCCCCACCCCAAATCTTGCCTTTGGCTCCCCCATCCTCCTTTCCTTGTGCTTCACCTTATAAGGATTTATTACAAGGCAAATTAATATTTTTAATATTTGGGATGGTGTTTGGGTACACTGCCTCCCTGTTGCACAGAAAACATTCCACTGCTCTGCGCCAAGCCTCCCACCCTGAACCCAGACCCCTCCTGTAGTTATATATCTCTCCTGGTTTCTGAGAGGCACTTACATCATTATGCATAGATAAATATATTACAAGTAGAGTGAGAGCTTCTGCTCAGTTGAGGCCACATCGACCCTCAAAGAATGCTGTCAAAGTGATAACACTGCTTCAGAAAACTTTCAGTTCTCCTGGTTCAGGCTCCCTTTGCCCTGGCTGTCTGTACCTGACCATCTCCAGCTCTCTGTTTCCTAATGGTTTCTGGCCTCTCTGGCTGTTTCCGGCCATCCTGGCTCTCTTTTTTCTGCTGTTCCTTATTTCTGCCTGTTCTTAACTCACCATTTTATTCTGTCTCTTTTCTGACTGTCCCTGACCGTCCAGCTGTCTTCTGATTCTGGATTCACTGAGGACCTGAGATTTTATTTTTGTGAGTAAGCCTAAGAGCATCAAAGGTTGTTACAAGCTGCATCCTCGAAAATTCAGGTTATGATGAGGCCTACCCCAATCAACCATACTTTCTTCAGTCCCCACCTTCCCCATCTCTATTTGTGATTCCCTTTCTATAATGTATACCTGATCCCCAGGGTATTGGGGCTATCTAGTACTGGGCTACTATCCTCCCCTCATGACACTGCATTGTCATCAACAGAGAACTCTTATGAAAAAAAAAAAAAATTCCAGATGATATTATGTTTGATTCATACCTGTCTGAAATTTTTCCAGCTATTAATACACATTATTTATGATCACCACCATCATCATCCCCATCATCTATGATAAACAACTTATTAACTATCATCCTGGTCAACAGTGTTAATAGTGGAGATAAAACATCCTTGACCTCTGTCTAATCCTTATCAGTATCAGCCAAATGTTACTAAGAATTAACTCCTATAAGCCCTGTTATGGGCCTGCTAGCATAACTAACTTGTGGAAACATGCAATTGGGCTGGGTCTATTAACAATTTCAGAAAGTATGCACATGTTCATGAACTTATCAAAATGAATGACTGCTGGATGGGGAGAGATCTCTGCTTTTTCATTGCAACTACTTTTATCTGACTTCTGGCAACCTATCCTCAAATTAGGGTAGGGCTTTGGACTTTGCTTCAAAGTCATAAGAAACTAGAACATCTTCTTATCCAATAACCAGGGCTTAAGAAAAAATTTAAAATATCAATAAAATGGATGAGTAAATTTAAAAAAAAAAAAGGACCTGAAAATAAATGAATTCCCAAGTAATCTATGACTGACAGAGAATTCTAGACAATATAAGTCAACAGTGGGAATATTTTGATTTTTTGCTAATTTAAGATAAAATGAAAATTTCACCCTTCACTTTCTTTACTTTATGTTAAAAGTCTTAGGAAACAGCAGGTGCTTGTCTAATTTATGTGAAAATAAACTCCACTTTAATTACATGAGATTCATCAAATTGCTAAATTTAGAAGAGAAACAGAATGAGTTACTATTTAAGGTCAAAACAGCACTAGTCTATAACAGTATTTATCTACTCCTTACTTTAAAAAAGAGAAGAATAAGAAAAATACAGATGTCAAAATAGGGAATAACTGAAAAGAAAAAGAAAAAAGTTGAAAGCAAGTGACGAAGGAGAGACCAGCATAACCAAAACTTAGATTCTCTGTGTTTAGATTTAAGATCAAATTAATTTAGGATTCTTTGTTAAATAAATGTGGTAGAATCCCTATTTCATTTGTTTCAGAGCACTTAACCACACACTATTTGATCACAAGATAAAGAGCTGAGCATGTTATTTGAACTTTAACATGTGAGTGGCCGGAGAGATGGGAGGAGGGGGAACTGGCAACAAGAATTCGCCCCTTGGTGACAATATCTGGTGGCATTTTTGGTTGAAGGGCTGAGAGATGCCACTGACATCTACTAGTTAGAGGCCAGAGGTGCTAATAAACAGGCTACAATGCACAAGGTAGGCCCACACAACGAAGAATTATCTGTCTCAAATACCAGTTGTGGCCACACTGAGAAATCATGACCTAGATCTGTCCTTCTCAAACTGTAGCCATTAGAACCACCTGGAGTACTTGTTAAAACCACAGCTGCTAGACTCATGCCTAATGTTTCTGACTCAGTAGGTCTCAGATGGGGGCTTTCCCAGGTGGTGGTGGTGGTGGTGCTGCTGCTGCTGCTGCTAAGTCACTTCAGTTGTGTCCAACTCTGTGTGACCCCATGGTCTGCAGCCTACCAGGCTCCTCCATCCATGGGATTTTCCAGGCAAGAGTACTGGAATGGGTCACCATTGCCTCCTCCCATGTCGCGCTAGAGATAAACAAACCCCCTGTCAATGCAGGAGAGGTAGGAGAAGAAGGTTTGGCCCCTGGGTTGGGTAGATCCCCTGGAAGAGGGCATGGCAACCTATTCCAGTATTCTGGAATCCTCCAGCCTGGAGGATTCCGTGGACAGATGAGCCTGGCCGGCTAAAGTCCATAGCGTCACACAGAGTCAGACACGACTAAAGCGACAACCTGTAAGCAGGTCTCGGGTGCAGCCCTAGAATTTACATTTCTTACAAATTTCTTGGTGTTGCTAATACTACTTGTCTGGGAACTGCATATTGAGGAACACAGTGTGTGATAAGTTGCTTCAGTTGAGTTCCATTCTGTGGAATGCTATGGACTGTAGCCCACCAGGCTCATGTGTCCGTGAGATTCTCTAGGCAAGAATACTAGAGTGGGTTTCCATGCCCTCCACCAGGGGATCTTCTCGACCAAGGGATGGAACCGAGTCTCATGTCTCTTCAATTAGCAGGCGGGTTGTTTACTAGCACCACCTGGGAAGCCCCTTGAGAAACACCATCTTCACTTAAACAACTTTGACAACACCAATCGTAAAATCCTACGCTTCTCCTTAGGTAAGATATAGAATAGCTATATTCACAAATGTAATGTCCATCTTCCTTTCCAAATTCTAACCTCAATTAGACCAAGGGCAGTTTCTGTTTAGTTCATTACTGCTTATTCACACAACAGGCACTCAAATTTTCAGTGAATAAAAATGTCTTGAATTTAAGTGTTAAGAACATTGCTATAAAGTTACAAAGTCTCAGTTTGAACCCTATTTTCTTTACAGAACACCAACAAAATGTTTGTTAATCACAGACTTTTCACATTAAGAGATAAAAGTCTGGGAAGGGAGCCTTTACTACCAGTTGTGTACTTTCTGCCTTTAAAGGTTGAAAGTACTGCAAAAACTGTTCCAACTATTTTAGTTCAATTCAGTTGCTCAGTCCCATCCAAATCTTTGTGATCCCATGGACTGCACCATGCCAGACCTCCCTGTCCATCATCAACTCCCAGAATTTACTCAAACTCATGGCCATCGACTCAGTGATGCCATCAGTGTACCATCTCATTCTCTGTCCTCCCATTCTCCTCCCACCTTCAGTTTTTCCCAGCATCAGGGTCTTTTCAAATGAGTGAGCTCTTCGCATCAAGTGGCCAAAGTATTGGAGTTTCAGCTTCAGCATCAGTCCTTCTAATAAACATTCAGGACTGAATTCCTTTAGGAGGGGGTGGTTAGATCTCCTCACATTCCAAGGGACTCTCAAGAGTCTTCTCCAACACCATGGTTCAAAAGCATCAATTCTTCTGCACTCAGCTTTCTTTATAGTCCAACTCTCAAATCCATACATGACTACTGGAAAAACCATAGCTTTGACTAGATGGACATTTGTTGGCAAAGTAATGTCTCTGCTCTTAATATGCTATCTAAGTGGGTCATAAGTTTTCTCCCAAGGAGCAAGCGTCTTTTAATTTCATGACTGCAGTCACCATCTGCAGTGATTTTGGAGCCCCCCAAAATAAAGTCTCTCACTGTTTCCACTGTTTCCCATCTATTTGCCATGAAGTTATGGGACCAAATGCAATGATCTTAGTTTTCTGAATGTTGAGCTTTAAGCCAACTTTTTCACTCTCCTCTTTCACTTTCATCAAGAGGCTTTTAGTTCTTCTTCACTTTCCACCATAAGGAGGGAGTCATCTGCATATCTGAGGTTACTGATATTTCTCCCAGAAATCTTGATTCCAGCTTGTGTTTCATCTAGCTCCGTGTTTCTCATGATGTACTCTGCATAGAAGTTAAATAAGCAGGGTGACAGTCTATAGCCTTGATGTACTCCTTTTCCTATTTGGAACCAGTCTGTTGTTCCATGTCCAGTTCTAACTGTTGCTATCTGACCTGCATACAGGTTCCTCAGAAGACAAGTCAGGTGGTCTGGTATTCCCATCTCTTTAAGAATTCTCCACAATTTGCTGTGATCCAAACAGTCAAAGGCTTTGGCATAGTCAATAAAGCAGAAGTCGACATTTTTTTGAACTCTCTTATTTTTTCGATGATCCAACAGATGTTGGCAATTTGATCTCTGGTTCCTCTGCCTTTTCTAAATCCAGCTTTAACATCTGGAAGTTCATGGTTCACATACTGCTGAAGCCTGGCTTGGAGAATTTTGAGCATTACTTTACTAGTGCGTGAGGTGAGTGCAACTGTGCTGTGGTTTGAACAGTATTTTGCATTGCCTTTCTTTGGGATTGGAATGAAAGCAGTCCTTTTCCAGTTTGTGGCCACTGCTGAGTTTTCCAAATTTGCTGACATATTGAGTGCAGCACATTCACAGCATCATCTTTTAGGATTTAAAATAGCTCAAATGGAATTCTATCACCTCCATTAGCTTCATTCATAGTAATGCTTCCTAAGGCCCACTTGACTTTCATTCCAGGATGTCTGGCTCTAGGTGAGTGATCATACCATTGTGATTATCTAGGTAATGAAGATATTTTTTGAATAGTTCTTCTGTGTATTCTTGCCACCTCTTAATATCTTCTGTCTCTGTTAGATCCATACCATTTCTGTCCTTTATTGTGCTCATCTCTGCATGAAAAGTTCCCTTGGTCTCTTTAATTTTCTTGAAATGATTTCTAGTCTTTCCATTCTATTGTTTTCCTCTATTTCTTTGCACTGATCACTGAGAAAGGTTTTCTTATCTCTCCTTGCTATTCTTTGGAACTCTGCATTCAAATGGGTATATCTTCCCATTTCTCCTTTGCCTTTCACTTCTTTTCTTTTCACAGCTATTTGTAACACCTCCTCAGAGAAACATTTTGACTTTTTGCATTTATTTTTCTTGGGGATGGTCTTGATCCCTGTCTCCTGTACAATGTCACCAACCTCTGTCCATTATTCTTCAGGCACCCTGTCAATCAGGTCTAGTCCCTTGAATCTATTTTTCACTTGATTGTATTTTTTTATTTGATTTAGGTCATACCTGAATGGCCTAGTGGTTTTCCTTACTTTCCTCAATTTAAGTCTGAATATGGCAATAAGGAGTTCATGATCTAAGTCACAGTCAGCTCCTGGTCTTATTTTTGCTGAGCTCCTCCATCTTTGGCTGCAAAGAATATAATCATTTTGGTGTTGACCATCTGGTGATGTCCGTATGTAGAGTCTTCTCTTGTGTCATTAGAAGAGGGTGTTTGCTATGACCAGTGTGTCCTTTTGGCAAAACTCTATTAGCCTTTGCCCTGCTCCATTCTGTACTCCAAGGCCAAATTTGCCTGTTACTCCAGGTGTTTCTTGACTTTCTACTTTTGCATTCCAGTCCCCTATAATGAAAAGGACATCTTTTTTGGGTGTTAGTTCTAGAGAGTGTTGTAGGTCTTCATAGAACATTTCAACTTCAGCTTCTTCAGGATTACTGGTCAGGGCATAGACTTGGATTACTGTGATATTGAATGGTTTGCCATAGAAATGAATAGAGATCATTCTATCATTTTTGAGACTGCATCTAAGTACTCCATTTCTGACTCTTTTGTTGACCATGATGGCTAATCCATTTATTCTAAGGGATTCTTGCCCACAGTATTAGATATAATGGTCATCTGAGTTAAATTCACCCATTCCAGTCCATTTTAGTTTGCTGATTCCTAAAATGTTGACATTCACTCTTGCCATCTCCTGTTTGACCACTTCCAATTTGCCTTCATTCATGGACCTACATTCCAGGTTCCTATGCAATATTGCTCTTTGCAGCGCTGGACTTTACTTCTATTACCAGTCACATCCACAACTGGGTGCTGCTCTTGTGTTGGCTCTGTCTATTCATTCTTTCTGGAGTTATTTCTCCACTGATCTCCAGTAGCATATTGGGCACCTAACAACCTGGGGAGTTCATCTTTCAGTGTCCTATCTTTTCGCCTTTTCATACTGTTCATGGGGTTCTCAAGGCAAAGATACTGAAGTGGTTTGCCATTCCCTTCTCCAGTGGACCATGTTTTTTCAGAACTCTCCACGATGACCCATGCGTCTTAGGTGGCTCTACATTGCATGGCTAAAAGTTTCATTGAGTTAGACAAGGCTGTGGTCCATGTGATAAGATTGTTTTAAGCCTTGAAGAATTCAAAATGCTGGAGAATTTTAAATATTCTACAATATTATACAAAATAGTATTGAGTCAAGGGTATGAATGAAAATCATGTATCTCAGTAGTGTGTGTGTATGTACTCAGTCACTCAGTCATCTTCAATTCTTTGTGACTCTCAGGCTCCTTCTCTCCATGGAATTTTCCAGGCAAGAATATAGGAGTGGGTTGCCTTTATTACATCAAGGGATCTTCTTGACCCAGGGATTGAACCCACATCTCTTCCACCTCCTGCACTGGCAGGCAAATTCTTTACCACTGAGCCACTTGGCAAGCTTTGTAACTTAAACCCAAATCAAAGGAAAGACTTAATAGAACATAATGTTAAATTTTTAAAAGACTTTTTGTCAGCATAAATATAAAATTTAAAATAAAAAAATGGATAAATAAGTAAAATAGTTCACCATCCATATGGATAGGCTTGATTCTTGTTAAAAACTTCCTCTTTATTCAGACAATGTTGTTTCTCTCCTTAGCTTTCTAACTGTGTATTCTCAGATAAAACTAAAGCCACATAGTTTAACTATTCAAGACAACTGTTCTTCTATAAACGAAGGACAAAATATTGATAATTTTTGCAGCTATTAACTGCTCAATCTTTTCACATTGTATTTTTTCACTTATGAAATCTCTAGGAAAAATATGTCTGTGATAATAGTTTTTAATATAGTTGCAAAGGGGAACTACTCTATTTATGTTCACAACAGACAGACTTCATTTATCAATTTGTTTCCTCTATATTTGTGTTCAATTTAAAACTTGATATATCTCAGTAATCATCAAAGGCATTAAATAAAAGGCATCGTGAGTTACTGTCTTCTTTTCTATAATCTACTCACATGTTCACATGTGAGTAACCAAACTAATCTTCCTAAAACATCAGTTTGATCTTCTTTTAAAAACTTTAAGCAATGCCCACTGCACACTGCACACTATTAAACACATCAAGAATTAGGATAACTCAGCAACACTTGTAAAATAACCAAGAACGATTGGATGAAATATGGGGAGGGGGCAATGTGCACACACACACATATGCGAGTCACAGACATTGTACAGCTATGAGATTTAAAGAAGAAAAAAAGAAAAATCCTAGAGGACTAGGCAGCCAGTCTGACTAGTAACAGCCCTGATAAGTAGGAGCGGGATCATTGGGCTAGTTATGATAAAGGAATTGGATTTTGATGTCCACACAGGGCAGAACTGAGATTACTATATTAAATAGATGACTTCACAGGAGTGCAAGCCAAGTGGAGAAAAAAAATCTCTGCTTATCAGAGCAAGAAACTAAGAACCTTTTCTTTATCTGGGTCTAAGAGGGATTTAAAAAAATAAAGTGTCCCATGATAAATCAAATTATTGGGTCTAGGTTCTTGAACAAATTTGAGGTCTAAATTGATACTATGTGTGATTTCAGAAACTCAGAGCCAAGGGACACTCACATTTCAAGTGTTCAATAGCCACATGTGGCTAGTGGCTGCTGTGCTGGAAAGAAAAAAAGCAGGTCTAGAGTACATAGGTACGCAATCTTGCTAACATATGTACAGGTCATCCTCAAAAAGCATAGTAATCACAGATCCTAAGCATGAACAGAGAGAGGTAGAAAAGTTTCCTAAAGGAGATACTAGTTCATATGACTTTGAATTGCTAATGGACATATATTGGTCACATGCAAAATTCTTTCCCAACTTATCCCTCACGACTTTAGGTAATAAAATCTCTGAAGTTCCACATGAGGTTGCTAAATCTAAATCATACACATCACGGCATGCTGAAGAACTCAGCTGGAAGTGTGTGTTCCTGTCTCTGGATCCACACAGCAGGATTATTCAACTACACTTTTGGTTGTTAACACTACATCTTTTTTATTTTCCAATTTTATTCTTGTGACTAGCTTTATTGTTCTGTTTTATTGAATTTGGGTTTATCAGTTGCCTCAAAATCTTGCTGGAGTTGAAATAAAAAACTACTGTCAAATAATAAAATATTCATAACACTAAATTACAAAGAAGAAAATACAGATACAAGAGGAATATCTTTTTTAAAAAAGGAGAAAAAAATAAAACCAATACAGGAAGTTCTGTAGGGCTTGTATAGTTGAATATGCCATCAAACTTTCTGAAATTCAATGTAAAAGAAAAACAATGTCAGTTTAATAATTCTTACAGTTTTAATGAAGTAACATTTTTTTCCTTAAAGGAAAAAATTCTTATTAGTAAAATTCATTTTTCATATAATATATGGAAATACATACACATTTTAAATTTAAGTACAAATTCCTCTAGGGCAAGTGGTTTATTTCATAGGAATACTACTAATACTAAAAAATGATAATCAAAAGAATTTGTTGATTCATAAAGTGAAAAATTAGAATAAGTAGTACCTAAACTATGTCTTTTGGAGAGTATGCAATTACTACTATAAAAATCAAAGCCAGAAACTCTATAATTCAATAGTGGGTCAGTTCAATTATGTTCAGTCACTCAGTCGTGTCTGACTCTTTGCAACCCCATGAACTGCAGCATGCCAGGCTTCCCTGTCCATCACCAACTCCAGCAAGCTTGAGTAAGCTTACTTGAGTAAGCTTCCCTGTCCATCACCAACTTGAGTAAGCTTAGGCAAACTCGTCCACTGAGTCAGTGATGCCATCCAACCATCTCATCCTCAGTCATCCTTTTCTCCTCCCACTCTCAATCTTTCCCAGCATCAGGGACTTTTCCAGTGAGTCAGTTCTTCATATCAGGTAGCCAAAATATTGGAGCTTCAGCTTCAGCATCAGTCCTTCCAATGAATATTCAGGACTGATCTTTAGGATGAACTGGTTGGATCGCTTTGCAGTCCAAGGGACTCTCAAGAGTCTTCTCTAACACCATAGTTCAAAAGCATCAATTCTTTGGTGCTCATCTTTCTTTGTATTTAGCATAAGGTTTTCAAAATGTGTTCATGTTCTTATATGTATCAGAATTTCATTCCTTTTAAAGATTAAATAATTTTTTATTTCATGTGTATACAACATTTTGTTTATNAAAAAAATTAATCATGTCAAATGTCTAAGCTATTACAGCAAGATCTGTAGACAAAAATTTAAACCAAATACTATCAATTTTATCCACTGTTCTAAGTTTATATGCAATACTAAAAATAGGTAGGCATATAAAATATGTTCAATATGTCACTGTAAAGTGGTCTTCATTAAGATTTAAGAATTTTATCACCATTCCACACCCAGTATATTCCACATCCAATATATATTCAATATATTCAGCTTTTTGCATCACAATAGATTTTTTGTTGATATGTCTGAAAAAATTATCTTTGTTGCCATAATCTGTTACCTAAGGTGTTTCACAGAACAACAACAACAAAAAAAATGATCCTGTCACTCACTATAACATTGGTCCAAATGCTTTAACTTAAAGAAAAATTACATTCATCTGATAGACAAAACAAGCCCCAGAACCTCATTCCTTTAATATTTTACTTCATTTTTTTCAAACCCAGTAACATTCCCTTTGTTCAAGCCATTGTATTATGGTATATTTCCCACATTTTTCCATTCTTCTAGAATGCTCTTACCCCATAAAAACTCAAACTTTAGGATCCACACTAACATACATACTCTGAAAAACACATGCATTTTTCACTAGCCCAAAGGATTTTATTTACCTTGTGGCAAGTTAGATTATTCATTTAAAGTATATTCAAGCAGTCTTTTTTGTTTATAGTATGTGTGACTGAAAAAATGTTCATGAAAGCTTTGAACAATTTTGCAAAGTGATCTTAATGGGATCTTAAAGTGATCTTATGATTGTTCCATGGCACTTGATAAATGTTTTCAAAATGTTAAAAAAAAAAAACTCTTATCGTTGGTTATACGGGAAGAGTAAAACTATTATTTATTTAGTATGATGTAATCTAAAACATTAGGTATATTGAAATTTAAAGTGCTTCTTATAAAAAATTTATTGAATATTTTGAACTATGTTTGTATTTTTTCTCATTATATAAATTAATGATAATAAAATATCTTTTAAACAACGTGGTGAGTTGTAATACTCCTTTTTATGTTTAGATATGCTTCTAACATTTTCTATTTTTTTGCATGAGATGTCATGAAATATCTCTGAGAGTTCCTTTGCTGCTGCTGAGTCACTTCAGTCGTGTCTGCCACTGTGCGACCCCATAGATGGCAGCCCACCAGGCTCCCCCGTCCCTGGGATTCTCCAGGCAAGAACACTGGAGTGGGTTGTCATTTCTTTCTCCAATGCATGAAAATGAAAAGTGAAAGTGAAGTCGCTCAGTTGTATCCGACCCTCAGTGACCCCATGGACTGCAGCCTTCCAGGCTCCTCCATCCATGGGATTTTCCAGGCAAGAGTACTGGAGTGGGGAGCCATTGCCTTCTCCAAAGAGTTCCATTAATGTAAAGTTTTTCAGGGTATATCACTTCCTCTGTGACATCTTCATCCACTTTTTCAAAATCACTCCCCTCATTTATGGTCACAGGTTCCCTTTCACTGTGCTTCCCTGGTAGCTCAGTTGGTAAAAAATCCACCTGTAATGCAGGAGATCCCAGTTTGATTCCTGAGTCAGGAAGATCTGCTGGAGAAGGAATAGCCTACCCACTCCAGTATTCTTGGACTTGCCTGGTGGCTGAGATGGTAAAGAATTCACCTATAATGTGGGAGATCTGGGTTCGATCTCTGGGTTGGGAAGATCCCCTGGAAAAGGGACCGGCTACCCACTCCAGTAGTCTGGCTTGGAGATTTCCATGGACAGAAGAGCCTGGCAGGTTACTGTCCATGGGATCACAAAGAATCAGACATGACTGAGCAACTTTCACTTTCACTTTGCCCTTCACTAAGTTCCTCTGGCTTTCTATGTATTCTTGAATGGTATCAATATTAACTTACTTACATCAGCTACTACATTTGCATTCCATTCAAATTTCACTCCCAGCATTATCAGTTTTGTTTGATGCACTTTTATCTCTTCTGGCCAGTTTCTTATTTTGTTCACTCACTTTTGTAAAATGTCACATGGACTTATCAACTTGAGATAAGGAAGTGACATAAAAATATGCTTTGCTGTCTGTCTGTGAACTAAATAAGAGATGCTAAGTGACCAGACAGACTGACCTTAAGAAAGGACATAATTGGTCATGAATCATGATACAATCTCTTATTTACATAGTGATTTCTGGACTACTGAGCTACCAGTAAAATGTATGTTTTGCAAATTGCACACAGCTAATATACCATACAAATTGAAACTTGAACCATAGTATTGGAGGACCGATGCTATTAATATTTATCAAAATCATGGAAAAGGAATTCATAATAGCAGAAATGAAAAAAGAAGTCTACTCTTGTGCATGTGTGTTTATGTGGGTATATTTGTATATTTGCATGTTTTTTGTATTTTATGCCAGGATGATTACTTAGCAAGTATGACTTTTGGAAGTAGAACTTCAGAGATGTTTTTGGCCAGGCCTCATGCCTTTTTAGCTAATACAAAACTCTATCAGTGAGGCTGTTTCTCTCTTATTTATACAATCCAAAATCCCTTGTCATTAGGTGCCTCATCCTAGAAGCTAAAATTTGACTTTTTCTTCTATTAAATTAAAGATATAAATAGTAAGTATATATATGTATATATATACACATATATATGGAGAGAGAGGGAGAGGCTTATTTCCTTAAAATTAGCTAAATTTAAAATGCTTTCATTATTATCTATAGTTAGATTAAATTATATGATACATGGCCTTAGTATTCAAGGAGTTTCTAACAAATCTTAGAAGAAATGATCAACAAACATTAAATAACTGAGCCAAAATAGAATTAAACTCTATTAGATATGATGCCAGAGGTTAACTAGAAAACAGACAGCATATATATTTCCTGATCATCAAATGTGTTTGATAAAGTTAGACTTTCTTGGAAACAAACTTAGAGCTGTCAAAATCTAATCTCCATGAATGTAGCCTAAAACTTCCTAGGATTAAATGTCTTTGATGATTAGCAGGATTTGAAAATCACTTGGATAGATTGGATGGTTTGTACACAAGCCTTGACAATCAATGAGGACTGAAATAGTAAAATAAGCTGCTTATAATTGTTTTGGTAAAGAAGTGGGGAAACAGGAAAGCTTGAGAGAAGGGTCAAAGAAGTGCAGGTTATTCTAACTATGTAGAAGGAATGAAGAGAAGGGATTAAGAATAGAAAAGCTTATGGATAACAATGAGGAGGGATACTTAGAGGAATGAAAGAACAAAAAAAATTGATAATAGGAGTAAGCTTTAGAAAGATAAAAGAGCTATATTTCTACAAAGATGGGAGTGATGATAAAAGACTATCATGGGCAGGGAGTCATCAGTGGAAAATAAGAGAAGACCAGACTAAAACAAATTTCTATTATTGATACTCTGCATGACCCTATTCTCAATGCCAAAATCAACTTGCTATACACATTTTTCTTCTGTGAGACTACCCTTAGGTTTCTTGACTCATTTTTAAGTTTCAAAATTCGTGAGAATTCCTAAGGCTTTCACTGAGAAAATTACCTTTCCTGCTTCCACCCACATCCCTTTTCCATGGAGTCTAAGCAAATGCTGAAGTGACAATGTTCTCTAGCTGAATATAGCATACAGATGTCCATTCCCTCTGTAAGACCATGGAACAAGGGATCCTGAATTGCTGTCTGTGGTACTGAAATTAGAGTCATGAATTCCTCCTCAGAAAGGTCAGTTTTTTTTCTTTTCTTCAAAGGAGTATTTCATTACAGTTAATTCACATGAATTTATGTCATTGGATTTTTAAGATTACAGAATAGACCACTGGGCTCATAGCAAGTGATCATGACACACTTTCTGATCATTTATCTAATTGCAGGAATAGTTCAGGATTTCTTTGGAAGGAATGATGCTAAAGCTGAAACTCCTGTACTTTGGCCACCTCACGCGAAGAGTTGACTCATTGGAAAAGACTCTGAGGTTGGAAGGGATTGGGAGGAGGAGGAGAAGGGGACGATAGAGGATGAGATAGCTGGATGGCATCACTGACTCGATGGACGTGAGTCTGAATGAACTCTGGGAGTTGGTGATAGACAGGGAGGCCTGGCTTGCTGCGATTCATGGGGTCGCAAAGAGTCGGACATGACTGAGCGACTGAACTGAACTGAACTGATACCAGTATAGATCATCATTTTAACCCAAGGATATTTGGTATGCTACAGCAATCAGACAGCTTCTGTTCCTCCCCTTACAACATGGAGAATCTGTGACATTCATTCACACATAGAAACTGTATGCAATTCCAATAAACTACTAGATTTCTGGGATATAGAAATAAAACAAGGAGGATTTACAACCTATTAAGGGAATATGGTTTTTCCAGCGGTCATGTATGGATGTGAGAGTTGGACTGTGAAGACAGCTGAACACCGAAGAATTGATGCTTTTGAACTGTGGTGTTGGAGAACCCTCTTGAGAGTCCCTTGGACTGCAAGGAGATCCAACCAGTCCATTCTAAAGGAGATCAATCCTGGATGTTCATTGGAAGGACTGATGTTGAACCTGAAACTCCAATACTTTGGCCACCTCATGCAAAGAGTTGACTCATAGGAAACGACTCTGATGGTGGGAGGGATTAGGGGCATGAGTAGAAGGGTACGACAGAGGATGAGATGGCTGGATGGCATCACTGACTCGTTGGACATGGGTTTGGGTGAACTTTGAGAGTTGGTGATGGACAGGAAGGTCTGGCATGCTGCAATTCATGGGGTTTCAAAGAGTTGGACATGACTGAGGGACTGAACTGAACTGAACTGAACTGATGCATATACTTAAGACTCCAGTTAAACATCACCATCTAATATATGCCATGTATGCACTAGGAATAGCAGACTGTAGGATCAAGGGAAGAGTGGTCACTCTACAAGGCTGGGGATAGACAAAGGTGCAGGAGGATGATAGGTTAAAAAGAGGTCTGATCAACAAAAAGGCCCTGAGGAAAGTCATAAAAAATGAATTAACACATAGAAAGTAGCCAAAAAGAAGTAGGCTGTCTCACAGAAAGTCATGTGAACGAAGGTTGACCCTACTTTTTCAAATAGAGGCAACTACTCTTCTTCCTCCCTGCACACTCCTTGGACATATTTCATGTTTGTTTTGTCATATCCTTCTCTTCAAGGATATCCCAGATATTCATTTCAAAGAAGTGACAGCTGTACACATCTGGAAAAGAGAATGAGAAACCTTGTTTACAGTGCATTGTTGATGCGTTTAGTCACTAAGTTGTGTCCTACTCTTTGCAACCCTATGGACGATAGCCCATCAGGCTCCTCAGTTCATGGGATTTCCCAGGCAAGAATACAGGAGTGTGTTTCCATTTTCTTCTCCAGGGGATCTTTCCAACTCAGGGATCAAACCTGTGTCTCCTGCTTGGCAGGTGAATTTTTTACCATTGAGCCAGCTGGGAAGCACTTTACAATGTATTAGCATGTTAGCATATGAATATGAAAGTCATTGAGGTATGTCCAACTTTTTATGACCCATGGACTGTAGCTTGCCAGGCTCCTCTGTCCATGGAATTCTCTAGGCAAAAATACTGGAGTAGGTAGCCATTCCCTTCTCCAGGGGATCTTCCCAATTCAGGGATTGAACCCGGGTCTCCCACACTGCAGCTGGATTCTTTACCATCTAAGGAACCAGGGATTTATTTCAGCACAAAACTATTTTAATAATAATAATGAAATAATAATACAATAATAAGTTGACCTTAAATCAAATGCTTCTTCTTTACTGACCACTCGGTAAAGTGTACATGCATGTACTCATACACACACACACACATTCTTGTTAGACTGTCTCAACAGCCCTTTTAAAAAGTATTGTTTTTAGCCTAACAATACTGAAGGACCAGCTAAAGATCTAAAAGTTTAAGCACAATGCCAGCACACAGTTAATCACAGGATAGTGGCAAGAATTCAAACCTAGGTCCATCGACTGTCAGAGGCTGAGCTCTTAAGCACTCTGCCGCACTGCTGTAGAAATAGACTGCAATCTGAAATCAAATTGATGTTCTTGACTCTGAATAAGACAGTGCCCCAAATATTTCAGATTATGCTTGCAGAGTATGTTTCCTCAGTTTAAATTATCTTCAAAGAGTCTTTATCTGCTAAAAATATCATTTTATGCACTTTATGTGATAAAGTAGAAAGAAATACTTTGCATTTTTGAAGTTGATACCAAATTTACTCAGGCACTTGGAAAAGAATTTTAACATGCAATTGTAAAAGGTACACATTTCCAAACACCATAACAGTTCAGAAACAAACACAACGAATGAAACATTAATTGTTAAAATGTGTTACATTTCTATTCATACTACTGATAACTTTAAAAGGAAAAGAAAACAATAGTTGAAATTTCCTAAATATTTCCTGGGAATATGGAATATACATTTACTCTTACGAAAGTGTGTGTGTGTGTGTGTGTGTGCGCGCGCGTGTGCGCGCACGTGCACGCACATAAAGTGAAACTTATTTTCTTGGTAAATAAAACATTCCTTTAGAAAACAAAAATAATCCATTTAGCATCAGACATAAAGAGAACATTTAAATTGTTTTACATATGTGTAATCTCTAATCCCAAGAAACTGTTTAAAGCTATCTTTGTACAGCTTTTCAAACTGTGCACGATCACAAAGATGATATAGGTTACCCACAGCCCCCAAACCATTGGCAGATGCCTCTCAACCAGAGTCTAGTCAGCACTAGCAACAGCATACCTGTCTTCATTAATGGTTTCTACACCACTTACCAAAAGTCTTTGCTTTAAAACCGGCCATGGCTTTGAAGTAAAAATTACCCCCAAATATTTATCATATACAGCAGGAATGGAACACAAGGAAGCACAGGTAAACTCTTCTTGGTAGGAGGGCTAAAGACAAGACACTTTCCTCCTACTTTCCTCCATTAGAGGAAATGTTTGAACTTATATGAGCCCTCCTACCAAGAAGAGTTTATCCATGCTTCCTTGTGTTCCACTCCTGCTGTATATGACTCTATTATTGCGTCTGTCACTCCGTTTCACCTGAACTGGATGCTTCTCGAGGACAAGAAANTCCTACTTTCCTCCATTAGAGGAAATGTTTGAACTTATATGAGCCCTCCTACCAAGAAGAGTTTATCCATGCTTCCTTGTGTTCCACTCCTGCTGTATATGACTCTATTATTGCGTCTGTCACTCCGTTTCACCTGAACTGGATGCTTCTCGAGGACAAGAAACCAATTTGATTCATCCAGGTATTTCCCAGGACATAATTCAATATGTGGTACATTGCAGGTGTTTGCTCAACTTTAACAATAAAGGACATAATTTACTTGACCTTGAAGTGAGCTTGTATTTCAGAAGCTTTGGTGATAGAGATTTTTGAAGGAATTATTCAAATTTCCAATTATAGCTGAATCATAATCTATCTGAATGCAAAATTACCCAGGAACATTTTTATATCACAGCTTTTTTTTTTTTTTTTTTGCCCCAGTGATTTCATGTTTTTGTTGCTCCTGGTACTGCTATCTGATGTAAAAATTGTACTACCAATATTATCTGTGTGTATGTGTGTGTATGTGTGCTAAAATGCTTCAGTCATGTCCAACTCTTTGTGACCCTATGGACTGTAGCCTGCCAGGCTCCTCTGTCCATTCTCCAGGCAAGAATACTGGATTGGGTTGCCATGCCCTCCTCTTGGGGATCTTCCCAACCCAGGAATCGAACCCACATCTATTGCATCTCAGATATTTCTCAAAATGCTTTAATATTAATTAACCCACCATTTCTGGGGTAAATTGAGCAGAAAACTGTGACCAGATTATTAAAGAAGAAACTGGGTCATAATATATAGATGTTATTTATCTAAAGAAATGTAAAATGACTGTTAGAGACAGGCTATGATTCACATAACCAGAAACAAAAAATTTATAAGGTAAAAATTTGAATTTGGATAGGAGCATGTTAGTCATGATAGATGAATGGTACATGAAGGACAAATCTTTATAAAAGTTAGTGAGAAGCTCACTTAGATAACTTCATCTTTGAAAATAACAGTCCTCTTGTTAAAGGGAATAAAGAAATAAATGGAGTTAATAAAAGATATAGGTGCAAAATACCAAATGGATTCATTTTCTGAGGCCCTGTAGATATACTTAATGTGAAGGACAACCATATGTTAGCCTGATAATCTGTTTTTAAAGTGAAATCAAGAGTATATTAAAAAGTTAGTAAATGTAGACCTTAGCTAGATAAAAATTTGTGTTACACATAAAAAAAAAACAGTATCATGCTATTGGAAGTAATGATATCATAGAAATTAAAAACTTAATTATTTTATTTATAGATGTGCTTTTGCATATATTTATTTCAACATACACNTAATTCAAATTATTTCAAACATACAAAATTGAACTCTAGGCAGCCAATTCTTTGGTCTGTTCATCAACCATTCTCTAGTCTAAAAGAAAAGAATGGTCCTCCACATGGGCAAATCTAATCCTCTCATGTCACAGATGACAAAGCTAAAACCCATAGTGGAGGCGAAAGTTAAAGTCCCTCAGACAGACTGCAGCAAAACCAGCAGACCAACTCTTTCTATATTTACATATATCTTTCTTTTTGGAAATCAAGTATGTCATTTCAGGCATTATTTCCTAGAAGAAATTGCCTCTCCTTTTCTTCAGATTATAGCAAAGTCTGTAACAGCTTAAATAAAAGAGCAATGAACTGATGAGGGCTGCCATGCAGCTGAACATTCCAGCTAATATAATTAAGTGTACTTGTCTGTAGGCTTGACATTGGCTGAGGAAAGGCAACTGATAGATAACAGTGCATTTCAGAGTAGAAAACTGAGTAAGTAAAAATGATCTGAAATCCCTTTTTTGGTTAAGAGTGCCTAGTCCGCTTCTCTATTTAGAGCATGTGTAATTTATACAGCTTTGATTATTGGGCTTACTGACATGATTTTTTCCCAGATAAAGATGATGGGCTTTCTGTTCAGCTTTGAAAACAGCTTATTTGCCTTATTAGCAATAATTTTGCTATTATTCTAATCAAATTCCAAATCCAACTTTATAGACATCCTGCAGTAATGGAGATTTAGAATGCTAGTGTTCAAAATGTAGTTCACATGAATATTTAGGCAGACACAAGTGCCCACTTGTCCTATTTTTACATTCAAATCAAGGAAGTAAGAGAAAATGCTGGAGTGGAGAGCTGACACCCAGTGCAAGCACATTGTGCAGGTTGGGTCACAGATAAGGGAAAGTGNGAATGCTAGTGTTCAAAATGTAGTTCACATGAATATTTAGGCAGACACAAGTGCCCACTTGTCCTATTTTTACATTCAAATCAAGGAAGTAAGAGAAAATGCTGGAGTGGAGAGCTGACACCCAGTGCAAGCACATTGTGCAGGTTGGGTCACAGATAAGGGAAAGTGAGCTGGTTAGACCACCAAAGTGTTAGAGACCAGAAGTGAGTATCGTTAGCACAATGGTGAAGTCAAGATCCACAAAGGAGTAAGGAATATCCTGTGATTTTTCTCTATCATATTCAGAATCTCAGTCCTAAAGCTGTAAAGAGCTGTTTGCTTTTTGTGATTCTTACTGACAGAACACTGGCATTAGGTAGATAGATTTTAAGCACCATCTCTACATAACTTCAGAATCAAACTTCATTTTTGCAGTCCCTTTGTATTTTGTTACCTAATCTAGATCCTTATCTACTAATATGGGGAAATTTTTGTTGACACTCTGATTCCATGATGTGTTCATAAGGCACTGACTCTGTTGTAGGCACTGACTATTATATTCCCTGATCCTGGGTCCTTTACTCCTTATTGCCTTAAACCACACCTAGATGCATGTATTTGCCTCTTTCTCTTTGACCTAATGAGATTCATAGATTTATTCTCTACGCTCCTAAAAGTCTATCATGCTTAGCTTGATTGCTTAGATTTCTGGTCAGAATAGATCATCTAATATTTATTACAGCACCCCTAGATTCTTCTTTTTTTTGCAAGATACTTGTTCATGAAGAATGACAGTGTGTTGGTATAAATACTAGCTTTGTATCTCTACTTTGATATCATCTGATTTTCATTCTCATAAAGAGCTAGTATCATATCTGTTTAACCAACCTAGTATAAAGTGCCTGACAGAGTTTACATGCAAGATTGGATCCTAATAAATGAGGAGGGAAATTTATGCCACCTTACTTCAGTAAGTTTTCAGAGTAACTGCCCTCTCTAAGGAAAAGAATGAATTTTAAAAAGTTCTCCCATTTAAGTCCTACTTGTCAAATACTACCAATGCAGGAGTTGAGTAAGCAGTAAAACACAGAGTGATTTGCTCATCTGCCAGTTCAAGGATCTTGGCATTGTGCTGTCTTTATTAAACTATATACAAAAAGAATACCATTCTTGAAAAGGAATTGCCCGAGGCTTTTCAGTTAGAAATACCAACAGAAAACAAAAACCTGGGATTATCAATTTAGCTATTTCTTCATATGTGCTGAAAAAGAGTACTATTTATTAATTTTTTCCCTGAAAAAGTGAAAGTGAAGTTGCTCAGTTGTGTCCAAATCTTTGTGACTCCATGGACTGTAGCCTATCAGGATTCTCCGTCCATGGAAATTTTTTTCCCAAGAATAAATTAATTTTTCTTTGTTACTGTTGTTGTTATTTGGAATATCCTACTTCTGGTAAACAACTGAATTCAATAAGTACTTGAAAACTTTGATTGGCAAAGACTAAAAATCTATGAAGAGAAATCACAATGCTACTATTTTCATTCTTCCAGTGTTAAATAATCTCATTTTTCCCTGTGCTACATTAAGAAACAAAAATATTATACTTTGTTTTAGATGTGTGTTTCATAATGTTTCACAATGATTCATGTTAGTTTCATATCACTCAATAACTAAATAAGAAAAAAAAAAAAAAAGAACTGACCATAGATCTGGAAACATTTTGGAAATCTTAGAATGGTCTAGTTTAGTAACTTTTCCAATATTTGAGCCCTGGTCTTGTAACAATTCAGTCAAAGCCAACTAGCAAAAATCACTTTTTGAAACAATTAATGTCACCAGTGAGCAGATACACTATTTTAGACGATCTTTTCTTAGGTCAAACCCAAATCTACTGCCCTCTAACCTCCAACTTCAGGTCCTGGTTTATTAATTCATTTCATTTATTTCCCCCTTTGCATTTTCCTTCTAAGTATTTGAAAACAGATATCACACAGTTCTTGTGCCCTATCCCTATTTTTTTGAAAGACCTCCCCTACAGAACATATCCTTCAATCCTTTGTCAGATACACTACCTTTACCTTTCCAATTACACACTCCTCTGAACCTGGCCTAGGCTGCTTACATACATATTCAAAAAATGAAAAAAGGTTAAAACTGAAAATGAAGTCGTTCAGTCGTGTCTGACTCTTTTGACCCCATGGACTGTAGCCTACTAGGCTCCTCTGTCCATGGGATTTTCCAGGGAATAGTACTGGAGTGGATTGCCATTTCCTTATCCAGGAGGTCTTCCTGACCCAGGGATCGAACCTGGGTCCCCTGCATTCTAGACAGACGCTTTAACCATTTGAGCCACCAGGGAAGTTTACACAGTACTAATTGGCATGTCTTATTCACTAGCATGGAGTGTGATAATCATGAATCATTCAAGATTCAAAATGTCTATTAATAAATGTCTGCTCCATTATCGTCCATACACTGTTAATGCCCTCAGCCTGTTTGTTTGCTTTTCTTAGGAGAAGGTTATGTATTAAGACAAAATGGACCAAGCAAAGGTGCCAGACAAGATCTGATGCTGGGAGAGTGGGCAGTCTCTTACTTAATGTGTATTCTAATTGTAAAATATGCACAAGTTTTTTTAAATCCTGGAGACACTACAGTTACTGTATCTGAGAAGTGTCAGTTGGCTTTTATTATTATGCACATAAAACAAATCTTTCTTTTGAACTATTCTTCTATGTCAGACAGCATGGGACCACATTATTAGACATTATGCTATGCATTTTTAGATCACATTACTACTCTATCTTATGATCACATCCTATATTATCATTTATTTTCCCCAAACACAATATTTATGTTAATTTGTTAAATTTTACATAATCATATAAAGCTTAAGTTGTTTTTTTTTTCAAA
>SJYA01000284.1:168905-247305 GCA_006410615.1 Neotragus moschatus
TTTTTTTTTTCAAATAAAGTGAAGGGTATATAATAAATATAATTCCATTTTAAACACAATAATAGCCTCCAAGTAAGAACAGCATAGTCACATGTTTTTATTATGTAACATATTTCAAAAGTAATAGAAGGAGTTTGGAGGGAAAAAACCTTAAATATATAAAGAAAAAATTTCCTCCTTTATTCATTATAATTTTATTCACAAAAATAACCACAGCTACAGATTAACAGTTCAGTTCAGTTCGGTCGCTCAGTTGTGTCTGACTCTTTGCGACCCCATGAATCGCAGCACGCCAGGCCTCCCTGTCCATCACCAACTCCCAGAGTTCACTCAGACTCACGCCCATCAAGTCAGTGATGCCATCCAGCCATCTCATCCTCGGTCGTCCCCTTCTCCTCCTGCCCCCTATCCCTCCCAACATCAGAGTCTTTTCCAATGAGTCAACTCTTTGCATGAGGTGGCCAAAGTACTGGAGTTTCAGCTTTAGCATCATTCCTTCCAACGAAATCCCAGGGCCGATCTCCTTCAGAATGGACTGATTGGATCTCCTTGCAGTCCAAGGGACTCTCAAGATTAACATGTATCTCCTTAATTTATTTTCCATGCATCTTTTCTTTCTTTCTTCTATACAGTCATTAATCCTTTATAACTTTCTCTTTAGTTCTCCTACCTATCAGACAGTCATATATCTTTAAAAATAAATGGGTTGAACTATATCTCATCTGTTATATACATGTAGTTCATTTTTTTAAAAGCAGCAAAATATTCTAAGGAAATATTTAAGTTTTTAACCACTTTCTTATCTGTAGAACTTTAGTTTTGCTTCATTGTTATAACTAATGTTGTAAGAAATATCATTTTGAAAATTCCCAGGAGAGGTAATGCTAGGTAAAAGCTTGTATGTTAAAATTATGTTAGAAACTATAATGTTAGGTCATCCACTCTCCTCAAAAAAAATGAAAATCATACTTCTACAACGAGTATCCAATAATATTTTCAGTATACACATTCTGCCATGGGTATCCATGATCTCTCTGTTGGATATCACCCTTAAACTGCTCCACTTTCTTGAAAATTTTATATCACTTCAAATCATATGGATGAAATACTCAGGTCCCTCTCATGTTTAGTGCTCAGCCTAGTCGGTCTCCCAGGAAAAAATGTGGCCTGTAGCAAGCTGCTGGTGATAAAAGTATCCCTGCCTCGTTCACCACCATCCTTCTCTTTCCAACACTTTAGGAAAAATAAAAGTAACTACAATGCAAGATAGAGAAACTTTAGCTTTAGGCAGCAGTATTTTATGAGGCAAGAATAAATAATCGTGAACAAATGATGTAGCTTCCACAGAAGTTTTGGCAGAGAAGGAATGATGACTGTATAAATCAGCTACCACTAATTCATTTTTGTCATTAAAATACATTTTTGAATCTCTAACATATATACATAAACATTATTAGATATTATATATTCTTNAGTTCTCTTTGAGGACATGTCTCTCCCTGATCTGGTAAGTTTCAGACATTATTTCTTTAAAGAAGTTTTCTGTCCCTTTCTGTCTCTCTCTTCTCCTTAATATTCCCATAATGTGAATATTTTCTGTCTGATGGTGTCCCATAATTCACATAGGCTTTCCTCACTGTTTTGCATCCTAATAGTTTTTTCTCCTCCAACTGGATAATATCAAGGTATCTGTCTTCAAGTTCACAGATTCTCTTCTGCCTTGATTATTGAAACTCTTTATTGTATTTTTAATTTAATTCATTGAATTATTCAGCTCCAGAATTTTTTCCCTTATTTTTAATATAATTTATCACTCTTTTCTTAACTTTTATTTCGTATATTGTTTTTCAAAGTTCACTGAGCTGTCCATCTCCATTCTCTTAAATCTCACTGAGCTTCCCTAAAATAATCACTTTGAGTTTTTTTTTTTTTTTTTTTTCAGGTAACTCACATATCACCATTTCTTTGGGGTTTGTTAGTAGGAAATGATCACATCCCTTTGGTGGTATCATGTTCCCTTGTTTTCTCACATTTCTCATGATTTTGCATGGATATCTGTATGTTTGAGTCATCTCATTCAGCCTTTTCAGACTGGCTTCAGTGTGGAGAGACCTTCAGGTTATGAAGGTGGCTGGAAGGATGCCATCTGGGAAGGGTGCAATGTTTTGGGTGCAATGTTTTTATTTCCCAGGAGCACACGCCANGTTTTCTCACATTTCTCATGATTTTGCATGGATATCTGTATGTTTGAGTCATCTCATTCAGCCTTTTCAGACTGGCTTCAGTGTGGAGAGACCTTCAGGTTATGAAGGTGGCTGGAAGGATGCCATCTGGGAAGGGTGCAATGTTTTGGGTGCAATGTTTTTATTTCCCAGGAGCACACGCCACATAGTAGCCATGCATCTTCACTGGTTGGGGTCAACATCAGTGCAGACTGCAGCTCTAGGATGACAGGGTACACTGCTGGCTTGGGCTTAGGGTACACAGTGCAAAGTGGCACGGTGAGTCAAAGTCCCCACTCTGGCCCCAGAGGGCAGTGTGAGAACAGCAGTAGCATGTCCCCTGCAGTGGCCTAGTAAAGACATGTGTTGGGACCCAGAGGTCCTGCTGCTAAAACTGGAAAATCAGTCAGGTGGATCTTCACAATAATCTGCGTCCTGGACTTGGGGAAGTGCGGGTGTCAGAGCAGTAGTGGCTGCCCCAATGTGGATAGGACAAAGCCACAACCTGGAACCTGGCAGGGACATAGAGCAGTGGCAGCTCTGGCCCCAGATAGGGCCAGGCACCATGGCAACCCAACCCTAAAGAGCTCGGCATTTGGGCCCCTGGGGCAGGTCTCACTACAGAGATAACTCTGGTCCAGGGCCTGTGGGAGTCCTCAGTAGCACATGCTGCAATTGTCCACACTGGTTTGCTGGGGTTCTCCCACTCTCCTTTTTCCCATCACATGGGGTGAAATTCCTCTAAGAGTCTCTCTCCTGGCACCAAGATGCTCTGATCTGGAGGATTCTGTTGTTCAGCCGCTCAGTTGTGTCCAACTCTTTTGCGACCTCATGGACTGCAGCCCATCAGGCTCCTCTGTCCATGGAATTTTCTGAGCAAGAATAATTGAGTGGGTTGCCATTTCCTTCTCCAGGGCATCCTTCCAAGCCAGGGATTGAATCTGTGTTTCCGCATCTCCTTCATTACAGGTGGATTCTGTACCACTGAGCCACCCTCATGAAGGATGGGATGATGTAGATAAACTGCTTCATATACATTTCTTTGCCCTCATCCTCATATCTGAGATCACAGGGTGTTTGTTGCTACTCTGTTGTAGTCTAGATTTTCCCTGAGTTACTTTCATTAGTTTCAAGTCGTTTATTTTTTATTGTTTTTGTGGGAGATGTAAGCTTTGGGACCTCCTACTCTTTCATTTTATTTGTTAAAGATTAATTCATATAAGTTAAGTATAATAGGTAACAATGTTAAGCAAATATAACAGGCAATATATAAAGTTTCTTTGTATATGAGCATAGTTATCAAATAATAAAGCAATCATATTTCCCAAATATTGTTTATCAACTAGTCTCAGCATTTCCACAAGGCACTGCCACTTAGTTGCACAGTTGTAACATTATAGCGCTTCTCTCAGTAAATGTTCCTTACGTTAATATAAGTTATGATGACCAATGCCTAAGCTAAAATTTGCTTTAAGTAACATTGGAACATCCTTTTTCTCCCACAGTTTTCTCTGCTACTATTCTAGGCGAAACAATTATTTTCCTTTCAATTCTTTTTTTTCTGGAGAAACTTTCCACAGATAGGGGGAGCTATGTATACAAGCAAAACATCCATATTAAAAAACAGGAAAAAAAAAAAAAAACCACTTTGATTTTTTTTACATGATATTATACAAAAGATGGCATGTATCATTTGAATTTTTAATTAATATTTTTAAAACTCATAATTTTTATGATGTTTCCTCAAAATAATAGTTTTATATATCCATAAAAAAAATACCCTAGAGTTTTTCTTTCCAAATAGTGTTGCCATTCTAACCATATTTTACTATCAAGTGCTTCATATATGGTTAGTCTGAGTTGAAATATTCTATAAGTACAAATTACAACACATTTTTAAAGGAATCTAAANTAAAACTCATAATTTTTATGATGTTTCCTCAAAATAATAGTTTTATATATCCATAAAAAAAATACCCTAGAGTTTTTCTTTCCAAATAGTGTTGCCATTCTAACCATATTTTACTATCAAGTGCTTCATATATGGTTAGTCTGAGTTGAAATATTCTATAAGTACAAATTACAACACATTTTTAAAGGAATCTAAAATATATCATTAATAATTCTTATATTGGTAACATTATGTAAATGCTTAAATTTATATTGGATTGAGTAGCATCCTTTATTAAAATTAATTTTACCTTTTTTTTTTTTAATTCAGTGTGGCTACTAGACAGTTTGGGGCTTCCCTGGTGGCTCATCAGGAAAGAATCTGCCTGCCAACACAGGAGATGCAAGTTTGATCCCTGGGTCAGGAAGATCCCCCGGAGAAGGGAATGGCACCATACTCTAGTATTCTTGCCTGGGAAATTGCCATGGACACAGAAGCCTAGCAGGCTACAGTTCATGGAATCACAACAGGGTCAAACGTGACTTAGCAACTAAACAACAACTAGACAATTTAAACTTCTTATTTGAATTTGTATCTCCTGTTACAGCTGAGCTGAATAGCAATATTCTAGGGAGAACTCAGGATATTTTCAGGACTGTGGCCACACATAGATGGCAAATGGTATTTCCAGGAATATAATTATCTCTCTCAATGCTAAATAATTAAGAAGTTTTCACATGTATAAATGAATCTGAGCAAATGGTCCCAACAGTGAGAATGTCATAGGGACATGAACATACTTTTACAGTTTTAATTTATTAACTGAGCTAAACCACTATCAGAATTGAGAGCACTAGAAATTATTTATTCTATTATAAACCCAAGTTTACATAGCATTAAAAATGAAAGGTATATGAATTGTGATTATTTACTAAAAATCTTCAAGAAGCAGAAGATATTAAGAAGAGGTGGCAAGAATACACAGTAAAAAATATACAAAAGAGATCTTCATGACCCAGATAAACACAATGGTATGATACTCACCTAGAACCAGACATCCTGGAGTCCAAAGTCAAGTGGGCCTTGGGAAGCTTCTCTATGAACAAAGCTAATGGAGGTGATGGAATTCCAGGTGAGCTATTTCAAATCCTAAAAGATGATGCTATGAAAGTGCTACACTCAAGAGGCCTGCAAATTTAGAAAATCAGCAGTGGCCACAGGACTGGAAAATGTCAGCTTTCACTCCAATCTCAAAGAAAGACAATACCAAAGAATGGTCAAACAACTGCACAATTGCACTCATCTCACATGCTAGCAAAGTAATGATCAAAATTCTCCAAGTTAGGTTTTAACAGTATGTGAAACAAGAACTTTCAGATGTTCAAATTGGATTCAGAAAAGGCAAAGCAACCAGAGATCAAACTGCCAACATCCATTGGATCATAGAAAAACCAAGAGAGTTTCAGAAGAACATCCACTTCTGCTTTATTGACTATGCCAAACCCTTTGACTGTGTGGATCATAACAAACTGTGGAAAATTCTGCAAGAGATGAGAATACCAGACCACCTGACCTGTCTCCTGAGAAATCTGCGTGCAGGTCAAGAAGCACCAGTTAGAACCAGGCATGGAATAACAGGCTGGTTCCAAAATGGGAAAGGAGTACATCAAGACTGTATACTGTCACCCTGCTTATTTAACTTATATGAAGAGTACATCATGTGAAATGCAGGGCTGGATGAAGCAGAAGCTGGAATCAAGAGTTCCGGGAGAAAAATCAATCAATCAAACTTCAGATATGCAGATGACTCCATCCCTTATGGCAGAAAGCAAAGAGGAATTAAAGAGCCTCTTGAAGAAAGTGAAAGCGGGGAGTGAAAAAGCTGATTTAAACTTAACATTCAAAAAACAAAGATCATGACATCTGTTTCCATCACTTTATGACAAATAGATGGGGAAACAATGGAAACAGTGACAAATTTTATTTTCCTAGACTCCAAAATCACTGAAGATGGTGACTGCAGCCATGAAATTAAAAGACGCTTGCTCTTTGGAAGAAAAGCTATGACCAACCTAGACAGCATATTAAAAAGGAGAGAAATTACGTTGCTGACAAAGGTCCGTCTAATTAAAGCTACGATTTTTCCAGTAGCCATGTACGGATATGAGAGTTGGACTATGAAGAAAGCTGAGTGCCGAAGAATTGATGCTTTTGAACTATGGTGTTAGAGAAGATTCTTGAGAGTTCCTTGGAATGCAAGGAGATCCAACCAGTCCCTCCTAAAGGAAATCAGTCCTGAATATTCATTGGAAGGACTGATGCTGAAGCTGAAACTCCAATACTTTGGCCACCTGATGAAAAAAAAACTGACTCATTTGAAAAGACCGTGATGCTTGAAAAGATTGAAGGTGGGAGAACAAGGGGACGACAGAGGATGAAATTGTTGGATGGCATCACCAACTCGATGGACATGAGCGTGAACAAGCTCTGGGAGTTGGTCATGGACAGGGAAGCCTGGCATGCTGCAGTTCATGGGGTCACAAAGAGTTAGACATGACTGAGTCACTGAACTTAATTGACTGGCCAAAAATATTTCAAGATACTGTCTAATATATAGGGAAAGAATGAAAGTCATGGAAAATTAAGATCCATGGGCAGTATAACTTTCATCATCTGCAATTTCAATCTTCCAGCAAGTTTTGCTTATCTAGAGTAACTAATTTTGCCATTTGCTTAGCGAAATAATACACCTTCTTATCACAAAAAATGTACCACTGGCATAGTCACAGAGACTTCTTAACTAAACCATCAAGCCAAGAAAATCCCCTAAAATGAAATTACTTTCTCAAATACCCCTGTTTGAAATAAATAATACCTAAATGTGTTAGTTAGGAAGAAAAAAAAATGACTCAAACTTGAGTACCTTATGATGCCTCTACTATCAAATATCGATATAGCAATTCATAATATTAAGGAAGTTTTCTTTCTGCCTCTCAAATGAATGATCCTTTGAAGTACTGATCTCATCTCAAAGTAACACAACTCATTATATAGCTTTGCATTAACAATTTTCTCCCTCAAATCCAGCTGAGTTTGCTAAAGAATCTCCCATAGAGTCTCACAACTGAGCAGTTACTTCTCATGCGTTCCAGGAATAAAACCTAGTGAATTGAATAACCTATTTATATCACCTAATCTATACAGGGTTTTGGAGGGAGAGGGTTATAATGTTGTTTATAGTTGGAATGGAATTTTGAAATAGAAAGCAGCCCTTGAACTTGACATCCTTACATTTTAATAGATGTAATAATTATATATATAATTTAGTACCTTATGGAATTCCCACCTATATTATTCACTATTTGTCTAACTGAACCAGATTAATAAAAATAAGCTGATATTTCTGAAGATGATTTTCAGGTTTGACATTATATATATATATATATATATATATATATGTATAAAGCTGTTAATGATAAAAGGTAGTGTTAGCTGCTCAGTCTTGTCTCACTCTTTGCAACCCCATGGACTGTAGCCCACCAGGCTCCTCTGTCCATTGAATTCTCCAGGCAAGAATATTGGAGTGGGTTGCCATTTCCTTCTCCAGAGGATCTCCCTGACCCAGGGATCAAATCCAGGTCTCTTACATTGCAAGCAGATTTTTTACCATCTGAGTCATGTGTGCCTTTCAAGAACGTGGTTTAATAAATAACTGATAAATTAAATGCAGTTAGAAAGAGAGACAGAAAAGAAGTAACACTTTTCAATATGGGTTGTTGCATCATCGAATAAAAGTATGAATGTTGACTTCTGAAGTTGGTGTAGCTGCGGACCCATGTTTTTGCCACCAGTTCCAGTTTCAGATGGGCACAGAGAGAAAGGTTCCAAATTGGGCCATACTAACCATAAAATCAGTTACTTCTTTTTGGCTTCTATTTGCACATGCTGTTTTGATATCCTAGGGTTCTCTGATTCATCTCTTAGCCATTTGATATTTTCTTAGCTGTCTGATACTTTCCCACTAGTTCCACCCTGATCCTCTACTGGTGTCTGCCCACAAGATTCCTGCTATCTCAGAGCTTCCTGCTGATGCCTCTGGATCACCACTGTTGCCATTGATACCTGGAAAGGAGCTAGAACCATCCATCTTTTTGGATCTCAGATGAGGTTTCTATTTCAGAGGACTTCTCCCAGTGTTGCTTTCAAGAGCTTGTAATCCTTCATCCCTGATAAGCCAAAGTTATTACTTCACTATATTTTAGGGAGCCCACAACATGTCCAAGCAACATGATGTCTCATGCCAAAGAGGAGAGAATCCTACTGTTTTCATTAAACTGTTTGACATAGAGCCAGGAATATAGTTTGTGATCTCTATATTTTAACTATCTATAGTGAAAACAGTTTCTTCACCCTTTTACCCATAGTTTCTAGTTCTTTGATCTCTAGTACATGTTGGGTGTGTCAGAACAATAAGTGGGGATCGCAGATATTCAGCTGCCTGGATAATCCACCTTGCAACCTCACTCCATCCCCTTTTATAAAAGAGTCTGTTAAACTCAGTATTACTTACTGGATGGAACCACAAAGAAGTCACCTTTGGCATAGTTATCCCCCAGGACACATTTCAGTATTTTCTTTGAAACAGACTGTTAGCGGTGTACTCCCACCGATTGATCAGACATTTCTGAATCCTATGAAAGCAGTCAGAGATTTTACCTATGAACTATATCAATCAAAAAATTCACAAATGAAGAGTCAAATTCTGGTGCTGGTTCTATTAAATTTCTCTGAAACTCTGGACAAGACATTTAAGCTCTCTGGATTTCCATTACTTCACTGATACTATCAGTGAGTTAAAATAAATGGCCTCCAAAGTAATTGCCATTTTGCAAATAATACCAATTGAGGTCAAAATGTGACGAGGTTCAACATCTTCAAAACATTACATTTGGCTTCTGGAATAGATCTCAAAGTGATCCTAGCTCTACACGGTTTATTCCAGATTTTTCTGTGAAGGATGAGTAGTAAATCTCACTGGTGAGAGTATACGGCATTTGGGGCAATAAAATTGGGATCGACATATATACACTACCATCTATAAAATAGACAGCTAGCAAGAACCTGCTATAAAACACAGAGAGCTCGTCTCAGTGATCTGATGACCTAGAGTGTTGGGTGGGAGGGAGGTCCAAGAGGGAGGGGATATATGTAAATTTATGACTGATTCACTTCACTGTACAGCAGAAACTAACACAACATTGTAGAGCAATTATATTCCAATAAAAATTAAGATAAAATAAAATAGTGCCTTAGTAATCACTATCCACGATTCATTCCATCCCTTCTCTTTCAGTCCCACTTCAACACTATTCTGTGGCATCAACATAAATGGATTCTTTTGGTTCAAATTTCTCTTTGCTGCAAGCAAAAAATCATATTTCTCTTTCCCACAAGCATGCTTATAAAGGGGAAGGGAAAATAGAAAATTTCCTTCAAGCCTTGAGTCTAGGTCAGTTGTGCCAATTCATTTTTAGTCCAGATATTTGCACTGGAGGATGAAACATGTACAAGGCTATTGTTAAAGTTGATACTTTCATACCTAAATATACAAATTCTCCATGTACAGGAACTCCATGGGGAGGATTCATGATAGGCAGGACAGGATTTGGGTTTGCTATGAACTGGAGCACAATAATCTGGAAAAACACCAAAACCTCACCTCTTCCTCTGATAACTCGCACTTGGTATTTTACATGAAATATGTTAACCTGAGTAAAAAGTACTTTCGTAAGACATTCTTTAGCTCTCAGTTAATAATAATATATGTCATCCAAGGATATAGACAACTGCAAGAGGAAAGTTCGAGAACCCCAAGAGGAGAAGATTGAACCCATTTCCACGTTATTAATATACTACTTAAATAAGCAGTGCCCTATTTCTCACTTTAAATATCACCAGGGGACGTTTTAATGGCTTTAGGTATTTTTAAATGCATTTTAGTTCTTTCGCTTCTATAGAATTCAAGCTGCACATACATTTTGGGGGAAAATGGACTGTATTTAATTCATAAAGAAGAGAAAAGAATGGTCTATTTTTAAGCAAATGTTTGAAAGCTTACTTTAATAATTTGGATACAGTGATAGACTGGGCAAAACATTAAATCATGAGGCTAATGGTGGGCTTTATCTTTTAATTATACTCCTAATTTTGGTATATCTCAAAGACCAAAATATACTTATAACCTTCGGCATCCATCTTAGATTTCATTAGTTTCTTTTTAAGACAACTATTATATTTTATATTCATTCACTCAGCAAATGACTACTATGATCTCTTACTATATTTTCCTTAAACGATCATCAACATACATTTCTGGGGCACTGCCCAACCATAGAGGGCACCATTTATAATACAGTCACAGCCATTGTTGAATAGTGCATTTCACCAATTTTCTGGAAGATGACAGAAAAGTATCATTTTGAAGGAATAGTTGTTTCTAGATTATACAAAGGTATCTCTCTCTTAGACAATTCATATTTTTCTCTTCTACAAATACCTCTTTCCTCTTCTTTATTTTCACGCAAGTGTGCTCAGTCTTGGTTATGTCCGATTCTTTGTGACCTATGGACTGTAGCCCACCAGGCTTCTCTGTCCATGGGATTCTCCAGGCAAGAATACTGGAGTGGGCTGCCATTTCCTACTCCATGGGATCTTTGTGACCCAGGGATTTAACTTCATCCCCTGCATTGACAGGCAGATTCTTTAACACTGAGCCACCTGGGGAGACCTCTTTACTTTCACCAGATGGCATGTCTTCAAAAACCAGCCACCGTAATAGTGCTATCTTATTCCCTGGTACCCTGTCTGCATACCTGTCTTTTCCCACGTTCTGTCTTCTCTGTGCCTGGGGATCAACTACCTTGTTCCACTCTCCGATCATACCTCCTTTCAAGACCTAAATTCTATCCTTTTCATCTGAAGGACAAACTTCTGTCAATTACATTTGTCTTTGTTGCACCAATCTTTCCCTCTTTCCTAGATAATTCTTATCAGTGTATAGCATGCTACAATGTATTTTATTAAAAACAGTGAGTTAACCCTAGATCTTTCATCCATAGCTACCATTTCTTTTGGGTGTTCCTTATTGAATTGCTTGAAAGAACTCTTTCTAATGTCTCTTCTCATTCTTCCTTGGTTTCACTTCAGTCAAGCTTATGCCTTTACTTCCCCATGGAAACCGCTCTTGTCAAGGTCAAAAATAATCTCTATAGTGGTATAACCAATAGTTTAATTTTCTTGCATGTGTGCTCAGGTCTGATTAACTCTTTATGACCTCATGGACTAAATAGCCTGCCAGGCTCCTCTATCCATGGAATTTTCCAGGCAAGAATACTGGAATAGGTTGCCATTTTCTCCTTCAAGGGATCTTTCCAACCCAGGGATCAAACCCATGTCTCTTGTGTCTCCTGTATTACAGAAGTGTTCTTTAACAACTGTGCCACATAGAAAGACCCCCTGCATACCAAATTCAAACCCAATAATCAGGCAATCAACTCTACCTTCAAAATGAGTCAAACTCTCAATATTTGTCTTCACCTGGATTACCGAAGTTGCTTCCTCACATGAACTTTAATTTTATGAAATCTAGCTAGCTAGAACTCAAAGCCTATATCATAGGTAGAGCAGGAAACAACTGCAGCATACCACTTGGGCAAAATGCCTACTATCACAACTATTATTCTGGAGGTATTGGTCAACATAATTAGATTAAAACAAAACAAAACAAAAAAAAAGGAGAGAAAAATTCTAGATAATGGTATAAAATATATTGAAAGCATGATTGACTGAATACCTGCAAAACACACATGATTCAATTGAAAAATTAACATAAGTACAACAAACACCAAGCACCAGATGAAAGAAAGAGCAGGGTATCATAAATTCAGAGGCATTAAGTACAATGCTGAAGAGAATACCAGACTCTGACACTTCATAGCTGTGGTCCTAGACAATCTTGACCTCTTCCTGCCTCTATTTTCTTATATACAAAATGGGATGATATAAAAAGTATATCATAGAGTTGTTACAATGATCAGAAGAATTAATATATATTGAGCATTGGGAATACTAGTTATAGAAGAGTTTGCTAAATCAAGTATATTGGTAAGGTATTTATTATTAATATTTAAGTAAACTATTACAAAGATTTATATGAGGTTACTCTTTTCCAAACTACAAATCCTTTCCCAAGATCCTCCAAATTGACTCCATTCCCACAACATGCAGGCACATACATTAGAAACAAGTTGACACCTCTACCTAAGAGCCAGAGAAGGTAACACATTCCCATTATTTGGGAGTTTGAATCCACTGACTTTATTTTTTTTCTAGTGGACCTTTGACAACCTACAATACACGGTACCAACAAACTCATATTCAAAGACTTGGATCTATGTTGTGGAGCTCTGAAATATTTTTACCAGAGTCCACTTAAATTTACAACATCAATTCCCCATAGAAAAGGGTGACACAAGATTTTATCAGTCTTATACAGCAAGCATGAGTGACAACAACAGAATTTCCTCCCTGTATAAATATTACAGAACAAGTCTCTGAGATGATCTAAGATAAAAGTACCAGTAGGATGTTACCAGGAAGCAGTTATACAAGTGAAGAACCCCACTCCACCATCCCCCAATCTGATGTAGTTCCTTGCTTTAAACAATCCTCTCTATGTCTAAATTCTATAAATTTTCTCAGATTTCAATCTTCTTATGTAAACTTCTATTCATGAAAAAGGAACATAGCCTTATAATTGTCCATTTATTGATCTAATTCACAAGGAAGACTTCGAGCCCTCAGTGGACATACATAAATGGTTTATCATGTTTATCACTTATAAAGTCAGAACTCAGTAAGTAACAACTTGCAACATGGAAGGCATACAAATGAACTGTAACATATTTAATTGATTAATTGGTTAATAAATTAATGGTATTTTGAGCATATGTATCTCTTGACAAAATTTTTCAAGGTCCTTTTCTTTACTATACACCTAAGTTAGTAAAGTATTTGACACAGAAATGTTAAGTATAAGAAAATGCTCAGGGTAGTACGGTTCAAGATCATCCAGAAGGTACCATCAATTTTCCATGCACCTCTTTTGACTAGATTAAGCCATGACTTTAATTTTGCTTATCCACATGTGTTAGCTACACAATGAGGAAGCTACCAGTTTAAAGATTATTTGTCTTCTACTCTAAATAGATATGGAAACAATACTGGCAAATTATGAGACTAAAGGGAGAAATACACTAATTAGCTTTATTTTCAAAATCTCAATGTGTACTCTGCACACCAGGGAAGCAGGAATCTATACTGTTTTTTATTGCTAAATTGAGACTTAAATTGAAGCAAGTAGGGAACACCACCACCATTCACATATGGCCTAAATTAAATCTCTTATGATTATACAGTGGAAGTGAGAAATAGATTTAAGGGACTAGATCTGAGAGAGCACCTGGTGAACTATGGACAGAGGTTCTTGAAATTGCACAGAAGACAGGGATCAAGACCATCCCCAATAAAAAGAAATGCAAAAAAACTAAATGGTTGTCTGAGGAGGCCTTACAAATAGCTGTGAAAAAAGGAGAAGTGAAAGGCAAAGGAGAAAAGGAAAGATATACCCATTTGAATGCAGAGTACCAAAGCATAGTAAAGAGAGATAAGAAAGCCATCCTTAGTGATCAGGAGCAAAACAATAATGGGAAAGACTAGAGATCTTCTCAAGAAAATTAGAGATACCAAAGGAATATTCCATGCAAAGTTGGGCTCAATAAAGGACAGAAATGGTATGGACTTAACAGAAGCAGAAGATATTAAGAAGAGGTAGCAAGAACACACAGAAGAACTATACAAAGAAGATCTTCATGACCCAGATAACCACAATGGTGTGATCACTAACCTAGAGCCAGACATCCTGGAGTGTGAAGACATGTGGGCCTTAGGAAGCATTACTACAAACAAAGCTAGTGAAGGGGATGAAATTCCAGTTGAGCTATTTCAAATCCTAAAAGACAATGCTGTGAAAGTGCTGCACTCAATATGTCAGCAAATTTGGAAAGCTCAGCAGTGACCACAGGACTGGAAAATGTCAGTTTTCATTCAAATCCCAAAGAAAGACAATGCCAAAGAATGCTCAAACTACTGCAAAATTACACTCATCTCACACACTAGTAAAATAATGCTCAACATTCTCCAAGCCAGGCTTCAACAATATGTAAACCATGAACTTCCAGATGTTCAAGTTGGTTTTAGAAAAGGCAGAGGAACCAGAGGTCAAATTGCCAACACCCATTGGATCATCAAAAAAGCAAGAGAGTTCCAGAAAAACATCTATTTCTGCTTTATTGACTATGCCAAAGCCTTTGACTGTGTGGATCACAACAAACGGTGAAAAATTCTGAAAGAGATGAGAATACCAGACAACCTGACTTGCCTCTTGAGAATTGTGTATGCAGGTCAGGAAGCAACAGTTAGAACTGGACATGGAATGACAGACTGGTTCCAAATAGGAAAAGGAGTTCGACAAGGCTGAATATTGTCACCCTGCTTATTTAAATTATGCAGAGTACATCATGAGAAATGCTGGACTGGATGAATCACAAGCTGGATTGCTACGAGAAATATTAATAACCTCAGATATGCAGATGACACCACTCATTGCAGAAAGCAAAGAAAAACTAAAGAGCCTCTTGATGAAAGTGAAAGAGGATAGTGAAAAAGCTTAAATCTCAACATTCAGAAAACTAAGATCATGACATCCGGTCCCATCATTTCATGGCAAATAGATGTGGAAACACTGGAAACAGTGGCTGACTTTATTTTTCTGGGCTCCAAAATCACTGCAGATGGTGACTGCAACCATGATATTAAAAGACACTTATTCCTTGGAAGAAAAGTTTTGACCAACCTAGATAGCATATTAAAAAGCAGAGACATTACTTTGTCAACAAAGGTCTGTCTAGTTAAAGCTATCGTTTTTCTAGTAGTCATGTATGAATGTGAGTGCTAGGCTCCTCCATCCATGGGATTCTCCAGGCAAGAATGCTGGAGTGGGTTGCCATTTCCTTCTCCAGGGGATCTTCCCAATATAGCGATCGAACCCAGGTCTCCTGCACTGCAGGCAGACTCTTTACTGTGTGAGCCACCAGGGGCTCCTAGTATAAAGAAAGCTGAGTGCCAAAGAATTGATGCTTTTGAACTGTGGTGTTGGAGAAGACTCTTGAGAGTCCCTTGGACTGCAAGGAGATCCAATCAGTCCATCTTAAAGGAGATCAGTCCTGAGTGTTCATTGGAAGAACTGATGTTAAAGCTGAAACTTCAATACTTTGGCCACGTGATGCAAAGAGTTGACTCATTTGAAAAGACCCTGACACTGGTAAAGATTGAAGGCAGGAGGAGAAGGGGAAAACAGAGGATGAGATGGTTGGGTGGTATCACTGATTCAATGGAGATGACTTTGAGTAAGCTTCAAGAGTTGGTGATGGATAGGGAGGCCTGACATGCTACGGTCCATGGGGTCACAATGATTCAGACACAACTAAGCAACTGAACTGAACTGATACTAGCTTTTGCACTCAATCAACATAATGCCCACATCTTTACTTCACTCTATGACTTGGCTAAGAAAAATGCCTGCTCAATAGCTACTGGAGTAGTCATTCTATGGCAACAGATTTTGTAATATAATCTAGTTTCAAACAACAAAATATAATTTCAGTTTTGGAGGGGTACCTAGCAATCTAATTAGTCTGATATTCTCAGAAGACAGAGTAAACAGAAATGACTTCGAACTGACAATTTTGTTTTCAGATATGTGTATTGATAACTTTTGAAGCTGGACAGAGAAATAGCAACAATCCTAGAACTAGAATGCTACTATATTAAAAACTCATTGTAGTTTTCAAATATTTTGATATTAAAATAAACATGAATGTATATATATTTACATAAACATTTCAAGTATGTAGGCAAGGTCATCTACACAATCCGATTTATTTCCCACTGACAAAGTCAGGAGCCCTATCTTGACATATATATACAGAAACTCCACTATGGCATGTGCATATATATTATGCAAATTGTAATTACAAAGACAAGCAGGACTCTCAGTTTATACGTTAGCACAAAATTAAGGGAAAGTCATATATTTGAGTGTGATAGTCTGTAGAGTTCTTGCTAAAGAAAGGTGCAGTTATTTCTGGGCCTGTGCACTTGGCAAGATTTCATTTATCCAGCTTTTGGCCTTGATCCCTTAAAGGACCTTTTAATTAATATATACCATGCTACTTTCTATTTTAATTTTAAGCAGTGAACTTGGTTAAAGGATGGTCAACATAAGGATGGACTTTAGAAGTCAATCGTTTAGAAACAATTGTTGAACGAATAATAATGTACAGGGGCACAGATGCCAAAAGACCTAGCTTTACTAAAAATTCCAAGACCCCATCTTAACAGCTATTTCTGTATCTATCTTTGGCATCCATGCCTCTGTACCTTAAATTGGTCAAAGTATAGCTAGACACACAGATGTTGAAAGAATAGTGACAAAGAGAAAAGAAAGTGTAACTCCTGTTTGGAAGGCAAGAGAAGACATGTGAGCAGAATTAAACATTTCTCTTAATAGGCAGACAGGCTAATAATAAATATAGACCATAGATCACCAGACACAAGTGAGAGTTCCAAAATAGAAAAGGATACCAGGAAAGTCCAGATCTAAGATAATGATGAAGCTGTCAGATGACACAGGAAGACTCAAAGTTGATACTGGTGACAGCACTTCAGAAAATCTGTCTCCATCTTGACTCACATGGCTTATCAGTGATAATCTGGAAAATTCAGGTCAATAGCAGTGCTTTCCTTCTCAGGGTCTTCCTGAAGACAGCGTTATGTCTTGATGTTGATCTGGGGAATAGTGGCTCTGCATTTTTGTCTTTGATACTTGCCTTGCCTTAGGCATTCAGGAGCTTAGCACTGTTTTGAAGTCTCTCCCTCTCTCTGGACTATGTGAGAGATTAAATATTTAGAAAGGTAAGGCTAACTCTATATTATTTTCTTCGGGCAGATCCTGGCAGAGTGCCAGGCACAATTCCATGTATATTAATGAGGGCCATTTGGTGTTAAATATATCTCAGTCTTAAAAATTGCTGTAACAATGTATACTGTGGAAATAAAAGCTTCTCCAAAGATGAATTGTGCATATCTCTGATAAGTGATAGAATGTACTCAGTATTCACTGATACGTATAAGTGATTTTAATTGAGCACCTACTCTGTATCAAGAAATATAGTAAATGATGGGACAAAAGACGAAGGGAACGTACTCTCTCACAGCACAGCAGAACAAGCACCTGGCTAGAAAGAGGAGGCTTCAGATCTAGAATCTGCTCTATCATATGCTTTTGTATAGTTATGGCAAGTCACTTCACTTGTCTCGGACAACACTGACTCATCTCTACAGTAATAGGGTTAGATTAAATTATTTTTAAAGTCTAGGTTTGAAGCAAGATTCTGAGGTCTCATGTCACACGGATAGAGTTTTGGACATGGTGACTATATACTTTATTAATCATCTGGTAGCACCTGAATAAACCTGGCATAAATCTAGTTTAGACTAACGAAAGGAAGAAACTGATGACTCCTCTGCAGAAAAAAACAAAACAAAACTGTCTCTGACACGTTGACCTCTGAATCGGAAGTGTATATCAAGTTCCTCTGGCTCCACTGTCAATGTCGAAGAGATCCACTGTGACAGAGAAATTTCAATGGAAAAAAAAAAAAAATCACTGAGAAATGTAGAATTATCCTCCTTAGACAAAGCCAAATGGCTAAAATGAAAACTGGAGAATTAAACTTGATGACTAACATGCTGAAACTCCCCATCCTCCACAAACTGTCCCTGAGCTGAAACACAGGGTAGAAACCTATGTCTGCATTTTATTCAGAAACTACATTTTTTACAGAAGCCTAAATATGAGATGTAACAAACTATATTTCAGTTTGCCCAATCAGTATTTCCTTCACAAAGGAACAGATGCAGAAGCTTTTGCAGAGTCATGATGATAAACAAAGGAAAATCTAGTTAAATCAAGCTAGTAATTTTTTTTTCAAAATTTTAGATGCATTTATGCTATTTGTCCGTATTGTTCTAATCATGAAAGCAACATTCTCTTATTGTAGACTATCTAAAACAGAGAAAATGTAAAGAAAGAAATCTAATTTACTCAAACCTCACTGTGAAGAGATAACCTATTCTAGTGTCGCACTATTGTGGGGGCTCTGCCACTATTTTCTGCTTTTTGACGATTACTTAACTCTATTTTATGAATCTTCTGATTCATGGTCTCTGTCTACTGACTTCTTCCTGTTTCTGTTTCTCCTTGCATCTGTTTCTCCTACATTTCAGACAGCAAAAGAAAAAGGAGCTGAATTGCTGCCAATTACTATTCAGCAGGATAAAGATGTGGAGCAGATTTTGTGGGCCAGGTTACTGGGTGATCTTCTAGGTCATCTACTGAAAACTGCCTTTTCCTCAGATACTCTTCACTGGTCCACCGAGCTGTGTTTCAAATGCGAGAGCTCCATGGCACAACACTGGGTCAGAAAACAGGATCTGGATATGGCATACGCAGACATCCCAGAAAAGAGATATTATATGTGGCAGAATGCTTGATGGCATTAGTATTTTACAGGCAATTACTTAATGTATTCTTGCCTGGAAAGTCCCATGGACAGAGCAGCCTGGCGGGCTACAGTCCATGCGGTTGCAGAGTCAGACACGACTGAGAGACATTTAAGGTATTAATACTAAAAAGTACAACAATCATGAATACCTATTGTGCCCTGGTACAACAGGGACTCTCTGAATCCCCCTAAATAATATAGTGAAGGCACACATTTTTTTTTGAAATTAAGTGGGGTCACATACTGAGATTATAAAATTCATCTCTCTCCTCTATAAAAGTCAAAGATCTCTATTTCTCCCAACACTAAGCTTAAAAAAATAGTAAGTGAGAAGAAAACCTTAATAATACATTGATTACAAAAGGATGAATAATTTCAGGTATTTGCACTTCAATGAATAGATCAGAAGAGCTTAGTCTTGTGTCAAGGAAAACTAATACAGTCACCCAGAGTCACTACAAAGGATCATATCACTGCAAAAATCAACTGCTGTCAACCCAGTACCATTAATGCTTTAATTATTCAAATGAAAATGCTAATTAAACATTCATGGTGAAGAATTCAGAAGAAATTTAAATTTCAGTGACTCTACAAGTACAGACCTGTATTTACAGGGTGTTTTGTTGTTGCTGTTCTTCAAAGTCTGCCTTTTTCAGTCAAACTGTATAAAGATGTTCTATTCATAAATCTAGAATTTACACTGTAATTAATGGGTGATTTAAAGTGATACAAATATTATAGCATGAGTCTTTTTAATTTTTTCCAGTGTAATAACAAAATCTTTATAGGTAGTCATTTCATCAAGTAGACAGAAGCTGTTTCTGAATAGTCAATTCAATATGAATACAAGTAGGAAGAACATTCCCTTTCCTCTGAACTCTTACCAGTCCCTGACAGTCTTCCAGTTTATGTGCTTTTAGCAATCTAATTTGGATCTCAAAATGAGGTTTTATATGGAACAAAATATTGTTTTGGTTTCTTTTTTCCTAAGTCAGTTTTATCTCTAAAGCATAGCATCACACATGGTTCACAGTAGATGCTCATGTAAATGTGTGATGTGATCTAATGTCTGAAAAGTAATGCTGTTTCTGCAATTGCTTTTTTTTTAAGTAAACATTTGAGGAATTATACAGAAACTAGGAAAATTATAACCCACGGGAAGTAAGAAAACTTGGAATGAGAGGTATCATGACCTAAAATAAAACTGTTAAGTTATTTGAAAAATTTCCCAACATTTATAAATTTATTTCCATGGAAAATTGACACAACAGAAACAACAATATATAAATACTTATTTGTATTTACGAATAAGCAGATAAGATTTACTTTTTCACTAAAATTATATTAAGCTATAACAAACAGGCCATACACAAATCTTAAGAAAATGAATTAAAATATAAGACCTTTTCTGTGGTATAAATTATATAATATAAAATTGACTGTACAACTTGAGAAGTTTTAGTAAATTTATACCTTTGTCCAACCATCATCCCAAACAAGTTTTTTTTTTTTAATTTTTATTTTTTATTTTGTTTTGCTTTACAATACTGTATTCGTTTGGCTATACACTGACATGAATCAGTCACGAGTGTATATGAGCTCCCAATCCCNTCCACACTGTTTTCCATAGTGGCTGTACTAGTTTGCATTCCCACCAACAGTGTAAGAGGGTTCCCTCATGATGATATTTAGATGCTCACATCCAAACTCATGTCCTGTAATTCATATATATTTAACACAAGTATAAAAATTTGATTTGAATATCAGAAGAATTGAAATTTAACATTATTCACTTATAATTATGACTCTGGAATGATGGAAGAAATGCAAAATTTATTATCAATGAAATTGCTTCAGTTCAAATGATATAAAACTAAAAACAGTATTTACTTTTATCTTATAAAGTAAATATAAATTGCCTATTTTTCTAGTTTTTCTCCATAATGAGCTTATTGAAAAAAATTAAATTACTCTCCTTAACCTAGTTGAGATTATTTCAAGGTTACATAACCCACCAAGGACGCTCAAACATGACCAACTTATATCTTTCTTTAACTTCTTGATTTTACAGATATGTCAGGTTTGAAATAATCTTATTGGCATTACTAATTATGATTAAGCAAAAGTAATCAAATCACTGAGACCAGAGTGAATATCATCTAAAATTATCTAAGTATTTCAGTAAACTACTCATATAATTCTTTTCTTGAATGAACATGTATTTTAAAACTAGTAACTATCAATCCACTTTAAAGAAGATAGACTAATGCATTAATCAATAACGTTAACCTCATTTTTACCGTTCCTTCAACATGACAGAGGTACCTTTCCTCAAGTAAAGTGATGAGAGTTTTCTCTCGTTGTAAATGCACTTTAGTGTCTGGGCGGTCTCCTAAGTTCATTTTTCCTTTAATGATAAAGGAGAATGATGGCTAGATTGTTCAATGAGGAAGGAAAAAAAAAAAACTAATATGACNGTTCCTTCAACATGACAGAGGTACCTTTCCTCAAGTAAAGTGATGAGAGTTTTCTCTCGTTGTAAATGCACTTTAGTGTCTGGGCGGTCTCCTAAGTTCATTTTTCCTTTAATGATAAAGGAGAATGATGGCTAGATTGTTCAATGAGGAAGGAAAAAAAAAAAAACTAATATGACTCTGACTTCTATGGGTGATTGACTGCAACAACCAAACCTAATGAATGGCTGTGGAAGCAGCAGACTTTTATTGCTCTTTAAATATTAGGGGCATATGTTGGGATAGTAAAAGACTAACACAGTGTGAGCTGTTGACATTGTGTGCTGTTTCTTTCGTTAGGTGCATAACTATACAAACATAAAGAAGGAACAATAAATAAACAGTGACTTCCAAGAGCCCTTTATGCATACTGATATTTTGTATATTATTCCAAGGTGAAAGAGTTAGATTAAAGAACTACCAATTTAACAAATCACAAAAGGAACTGACCTGGGTTTCTGGATATTGAGTTCAGGTATCAACTTATTCCTAAACATTATTCCACCAGTATTCTGAAAACAAACATTGATAATTCATGGAAGTCAATATGAATCTTCTACCTAACATAGTTCAAGTGTGACCATAAATTTTAAGATTATCACAAAAAAGTCATATATGCTTATATAACCTTGGTTAAAAAGAAATAATTGTTTTTCAGGAAGTCAAATCTTCTTGAAAGGACACATAAAGAAAAATGAACCATCTATCCACATCAGTAAAATCAAGCTTGGCAGTCTACGAGGCAATAGATGTGCACTGAGGAACACAATGGATTACAGTGCACTGAGGTAACCCTCATGCCTGGAGTGCTACCCAAAGCATGCAATTGTTAGCTCATTCAAGCACTGTAGATGATAAGTGCTGAATGAAAGTGCTGGGAATTCACAAAGCCAATTAAGGCAACATTGAAAATAAACAGATTGAAGTAGCTGCATACCTCACTAATCAGAAATTCAATCAAATAGGATCATTCGAGAATATAATATGTATACAGCACTCTAGTGGACATTATTAAGATATAAAGTGAATATAAAATGTCATTTTCATCCTCATCAACTAAAATCTAGACAAGCAGACAATGGAAATATATGGAATAAGAAGAATTCAATGTAAAATAATGCAAATTTAAGGGGAAAAGTGTCTATCAGTTACCCACGAATTTTATCTCCAGCAAAGATTTTTACCTACAAAAGAATTTGTGAAAATTTTGAGCTGAATTATAAAGCCAGTACTAGGTAGGATCTAAGGAACTGGAAACTAAAGGTATAGACCTTTACTGGATAATGAATTTGATATGCAAAGACATTTTAATTATTTAACAGTATTTTTAATTACTAAATTTAATTAGTATATTTTAATTAGTAAAATAAAGCAATAGGGGAGGGCCTAGGTGGAAAATCAGAGGCATTTAAAAACTGATAGTAAGGTGTCAGTGAAACTTTCGGTAGTTGTTGTGGACTGAAATATCCCCCCATAATTCATACACTGAGGCTCTAGCCCTTGGTATTTCAGAATGTGACTATATTTTGGGATAGGACCTTTAAATCAGAAGTTAAAATGATGCTGTTAGAGTAAGCTTTAACCTAGTCTGACTGGTGTTTTTACAAGAACAAGAGATGTGGACACACACAATGAGACCCTAGGAGCATATGCACAGAGGCACAACCATGCAAAGGGGCAGGGAGAGTACAGCCTTCTGTAAGCCTATGAGAGTCCTTAAGGAACAAACTCAGCTAGCACTATGATTTAAGTCTTTCAGCTTCCAAAACTACGAGGACATAATAATCTCTCATTTAAGCCACCCAGTCTGTAGTATTTGTTTGTGGCAACCCTAGCAAATTAATTCAGAGATGAAGAGTCCTATTACATGAATAGTTTTGAGAACATGAGAGTACTTTTTTTTTTTCTACACCAGTAGAAGACAAACAACTGGATGGAAAGAAGAAATCATTCATTTCATTTCTCTATGGTCAAAATAATCAGTCTTGATTTTTAATTCTCTTGTGACACTCATCCTCAACTTTGGGTAACACAGATACCATTACTCTTAGCAGGGAATTCTGTTGTTGTTTAGTCACTGAGTTATGTCCAACTCTTTGCAACCCCATGATCTGTAGCCAACCCGGTTCCCCTGTCCATGGGATTTTCCAGGCAAGAACACTAGAGTGGGTTCCCATTTCCTTCTCCAGGGGATCTTCCCGACCCAGGGATTCAACCAGCATCTACTGCATTACAAGTGGATTCTTTATGGTGGAGCCACCAGGGAAGCCCCAGCAGGAAATTTTAATTATTAGAACTATAATTCTAGATAATTATAACTGTTATTGTCTATGGAAGTCCCACAGCCAAGTAAGATAAATACATTATAAAAAGTTTATTTGGAGGAGTATATAGTCATTTGACCTGTGGAGAATAAAATCTCTTCCCTGGCAGTCCAGTGGTTAAGATCCCAAGAGTTTCCACTGCAGGAATCTTGAGTTAAAGGTTAGATCCCTGGCCAGGGAACTGAGATCCTACATGTAAAAAAAAAAAAAAAAAAAACTCTGTGTGCTGTCCTAAGCAAATTAGAGTAAGGTTGAGACAGTCTGATCCTAAAGATGGTAGGTATGAAGGCGGGGCCCACCCTCCACGGGGAAGTGCTGGGATCAACGGGAAGCGCATATCACATCGGGGCAGACACCCATGGATGGGCAGAGACTGCAGTCAGGCAGCGGCACTGGAGAGGTAGAGGCCAGGCGAGTAGGTGGCTGCAACCAGAAGTGCTGCACTCCTGGGGCGAGCCAAGCAGCTGTGGCCGCTGCCAGCGAAATGGAGGAAGAGGCCAAGAAGATGAGCATGTGGGTCGCACCCTCAGGGAGGGCAGGCTGCACCCCACACCTAAGTAGGTGAAAGGCGAAAGAGCTGGGCTGGGGGTCCAGCGAGCTATGGGCGGGTCTTTGGGATCACCCGCCCACTCCAGTGCTCTTGCCTGGAGAATCCCAGGGATGGCGGAGCCTGGTGGGCTGTCGTTATGGGGTCACACAGAGTCAGACGCGACTGAAGTGACTTAGCAGCAGCAGCAGCAGCTGGTCTGTGGGTTCTGGAAGTGAGAAAGCAGCCTCGGGGAAGCTCGGAGGTGAATACTGTTGAAGGAGGATGTGGCAGGCAGGCAGGGCCCCAGAGTGGACGGCATGATCAGGCCCCGGGCAGGGTCTGGGGAGGGGGTCTCAGTGGGTGGAATAGGAGGCAATCCCCTATTGAAGTTGGAGATCTCCACTGGAGTTAAGTAGTTCCTCTGCTCCTGGACAGTAAAGTTATGTGATCCTCTGCTGGCCAGATGCACAGAAAGGAAGGAGCCATGCCTTCCACCCCAATGACCATCCCCCAAACCCAAGCTCTCCACATGGCCTTCCCTGCAGAGCAGTGTCCAGGAGTTGCAGTGGAGCTAGCCCTGGTTATGGGCCAGAAAGTTTTCCTGGATTAGTATATTAGAGAAAATGGCGTGTCGCACAAGTGTAGAAATACTGCTGTTTAGTTGCCTTCGGTTTGGGGTCTCAAGTAAATGCAAACTTTATGCATCACTATACCATGCAGAGGGTTGAGTTTTGCTCATTTAATACAGAGATAAGCTGGAACATGCCAGAACAGTAGTACGCGGACAGTGTCTCCCTGAACAAACAGGAAACAGACTCAGAGCAGGAGGCACCTGACCAGCTGCTGAAACTGGAAGTGGAGACCAAAAAGGCAGCTCAGACCAGCCCAGCATCACGCATGCTCAAAACATCCAGCATCAGGCATGCTCAAAAGGGAAATTTTGACCACTATTGCATCTTCCTAGGGTGACAGTAGTGAGCTGGTTCACGGTGTTTGAAGTGATGGGACTGATCCTTGCACAGGGCACCCAGGAAGAGAAAGAGGGAGAAAGGTCAGCCCAGAGCACACCTCTGGCCCAACCCATCAGATCTGCTCAACCTTCACTCCATTTAAGATCTGAACTTGGCTCCTGGAAGAACAATCAAGGATATCTGTTTCTTATATTTATTCCCTTGCACTATTCCAGAAGCACCAATAAAGGTTTTACTGTATAGCTCAGAGGACTAGTCAATATTCTATAATAAACCATAATGAGAAATAATATTAAAGAAAAGAATGTATATATGCATACTTAATATATCTGTGCAACTAAATCACCGCTGTACAGCAGCAATCAACACAACACCGTAAATCAACTACAAACACACACACACACACACACACACACACACACACACATCCCTTGTCTGAAAGTCTCTTTGGCTTCTTATCAGTTTATTTGATTAGAGTTCAAGGATGCCTGGGTTGGACAGAGGGTTAACCTTCGAACAACCCCTTTGATTAGACTTCTATTTTCTAATGGTCTCGTAATTCAGGAAAAATGATTTCACCCAGTGTGAGCTATTTTGATAGCTGTTTTAAATCTTCAACTTGCTCTCATATTAGAAAATTGTATCTTGCTAGAATAAATGCCTTACAAATAAATTATTCAACCATTTCATTAGTTTCATGGAGAGGTAACATTTAATAGGGCTTTTTTTTTTCTTTCTCTTGTATGTTACTCATGAACTTCCCTGGTGGCTCAGATGGTAAAGAATCCACCTGCAATGTGAGAGACCTGGGTTCGATTCTTAGTTTGGGAAGATCTTCTGGAGAAGGATATGGCAACCCACTTCAGTACTGTTACCTGGAGAATTCCATGAACAGAGGAGCCTGTTGGGCTATAGTCCATGAGGTTGCAGAGTCTAACACAACTGATTGACTAAGCACAAGTGTATTACTCATAGCAGCCTATAATAAGGTGATACTTTTGCTTAAAAAATAATTGTAACATCTTCCACATTCCCAAAAGAGTAATTTAAAGAGCAGTCAGGTGGGTTTCATCGGTTCTTCTACTTAACATTTCAAGAACACTGTGATTTTGAGGCAAGGACTGTATTCTTACTTAAAATGTCCACCCCATTTTTTTGTCCTCCAGCTTCAGAAGTTCTAAAATATGAAGACTCTAATAATTTTACATTCCAATTTTTAAAATGGAAATTTGATGATATTACTTTTCACTTAAAATACTAAGGTGTCTCTGCATAGCTTTAAAAATGAATTCTGAATTTCTTTATACATCTGAGGAAATTCTGAGGAAGTCAGTTTCTGTATAATGGTCTAAACTCATCCACTTCCCTCTGTCAGTCCCAACTCTTAACATCTAACTAACTTATGTCTACCTACCATTAACTACAAACTTCTTTCAGGTCCTAAAATAAATCATATTCTCTCTGCTACAGCCCTACACATAGTATATGGTGTTTCATTTGCTTGAGTGCCATAATACGCTATCTTCACTGAGTTGGCCTGGACAGTTTTAATTCATGCATCTCAGCTTGGATTTTGCCATCTTCAAAACCAGGCCAGACAGAGCACATCTGGGAGGCTGATCTGCTACTATATTAAGTACTTTAACCAAGCCAGACCAAAGGCCTGCCTCCCGTGAATCGAAAAAAATAACAAGTTCCAAAGCTCTATCTCTTTCTTTTACTGAAGACATACAAAGGCCCAGAAACTGAATTGACCAATAATGAATTCAAGTGCTCCTTTCGCCACATGTCCCAATTTACCCTGCCATGGGAACTCTAGCAGCAACTAGAATTCTAGAGTTGTAGCTATTGTTTTCACTATACCAAATATCTCATTTAATGGTTACTATAAACATAAAGAATGAAACTATAAAACAATATATCTGTATGGAAATGTTAGGTTTTGTTATAGTTTAAATCATGACCACTGAAATGAAATTATATTAAAATAGTCTGATATGTAACTTGCTTGCTCATCTAATAACTAGTCCTGAAAATAATGTCCTTTATGGTTAAATTCACTAGGCATAGAATTTTTTTCACCTATAACTGGAAGTAAATTTTCTCTATATGTAATATTCTGCAGTTATGAGTGCAATTATGAATTTTTTCAATGAAAGCACACAGCTTTGTATGGGAAATATAAAAATTGAAAATGGGAAACTGGGAAAATAACAAAGCACAGGTCAACAATTTATAAATCCTTAAGACCAGCAATTTTTTGACCTTTCTATTAACATGATATCAAAGTGACCACCACTCCTTAAAAGGAAGTAGTCATTGAAAATAAAACCCAGCACAGCTTATAAAATAAAAGGTCATTGAAGATTAGAGCCTCAGTAAGTTTCAGTGATACTACAGCTTGCCAATAATTCTAGGCTTGAGGGGAACGACAGCAAAATAATCCAAGATGATATTAAAATGTGAGGCCTTGAACTTACTTCCCATTTGACAACACAAACTGGGAGATTTTCTTTTATGTTAACAAGTGGAAAATATGGATTTTCACAGAACCATGGAAATTTGTGTCTAGAAATACCTTCAGGACTCAGTCCCAGATGGAACAGTAGTAAAGAACCTGCCTGCCAATGCAGGAGACTCAAGAGACAGGGAGTTCAGTCCTTGGTCAGGAAGATCCCCTAGAGAAGGAATTGACAATCTGCTCCAATATTCTTGCCTGGAAAATTCCATGGACTGAAGAGCCTAGCAGGCTATAGATCAGGGGTTCACAAACAGGAGGACATGAATGAGCACACACGTGCACTCTGTTATACAGATGGGAAGGTGAATACCCAGCTGAGTGGTCCTGAGTCACACAGGGAAAACTTACTGAGAGAACACAGGTCCGCGGTGTTCTAGGTCAATACTATTTCTGTTGAGACACTCAGGTTCTGATAATAGAAAATCTTATTGTCTAGCTCATTAATTCACTAAGATCTACTTACATTGAAATGAAGAACTGAACTGGTGTACTGTAGATACCAAACCACCTTACCTGCCTCCTGCAAAACCTGTATGAGTTATGAGGAGCAACAGTTAGAACTGGACATGGAACACGGACTGCTTCCAAATTGGGAAAGGATTACATCAAGTCTGTATATTGTAACCCTGTTTATTTAAGTTATATGCAGAATACATCATGAGAAACGCTGGGCTGGATGAAGCACAAGCTGGAATCAAGATTGCCAGGAGAAAAATCAACAACCACATATATGCAGATGACACCATCCTTATGGCAGAAAGCAAAGGGAAACTAAAGAGCATCTTGATGAAGGTAACAGAAAAGAGTGAAAAAGCTGGCTTAAAACTCAACTTTCAAAAAATGAAGACATGGCATCCGGTCCCATCACTTCATGGTAAATAGATGGGGAAAAATGCAGTGACAGGCTTTATTTTCTTGGATTCCAAAATCACTGCGGATGATGAGGGCAGACATGAAATTAAAAGACACTTCCTCCTTGGAAGAAAAGCTAATGACAAACCTAGACAGCATGTTAAAAAGCAGACACATCACTTTGCCAACAAAGGTCTTTAGAGACAAAGCTATGGTCTTCAGTAGTCATGTATGGATGTGAACGTTGGACCATAAAGAAGGCTGAGCACCAAAGAATTGATGCTTTTCAACTGTGGTGTTGGAGAAGACTCTTGAGAGTCCCTTGGACTGCAAGGAGATCAAACAAGTCAATCCTAATGAAAATCAATCCTGAATATTCATTGAAAAGACTGATGCTGAAGCTGAAGCTCCACCTGACGTGAAGAGCCATCTCATTAGAAAAGACCCTGATGCTAGGAAAGATTGAAGGCAGGAGGAGAAGGGGATGACAGAAGATGAGATGGTTGGATGGCACCACTGACTCAATGAACATGAGTTTGAGCAAGCTCCAGGAGATGTTGAAGGACAGGGAAGCCTGGTGTGCTGCAGTCCATGGGGTCACAAAGAGTCAAACACAACTGAGTGACCAAACAACAACTGTAAGTAGTGACTTCCTCATTTATCACCCCCTACAACTCCCTTTGTACTTTTCTCTCATTCACTTAGAGGAGGAAAAAAAAATTTTTTTTTTCTGTTTTAATTTGGGCCTCAGTTTAATAAAATGAAACTTTGGGCTAAATTATTTACAGATATATAATTATGGTGAAAAGTTATTTGGCCTCCCTGCTAGCTCAGATGGTAAAGAATCTGCCTGCAGTGCAGGAGACTCAAAGAGATGAGAGTCTAATCCCTGTGTCAGGAAGATTCCCTGAAGAAGTCAAGGGCACCTCACTCCAGTATTCTTGCCTGGAGAATTACATGGACAGAGAAGCCTGGCAAGCTATGAACATTGGACTAATTATTTACAAATATATATTTATAATTATGTTAAATATTATTTACTATTTATATGTGCTAAAGTCACATTGTTTCACACATATTCCAGTATATGTCATAGTTTAGATGTTGGTACCCCACGTGTACAGATCTGGAAACTAGTTTAGAGAGAACAGTTGATGAAGTTCCTAAACTTGTTAAGATGAGGATTCAAACCTGTGTGCATCCTGTGGTGCAATCATGAGGCTTTTACGCTGTCTCTTATACACATCTTGTTAAAAAGCAGACACATCACTTTGCCAACAAAGGTCTTTAGAGACAAAGCTATGGTCTTCAGTAGTCATGTATGGATGTGAACGTTGGACCATAAAGAAGGCTGAGCACCAAAGAATTGATGCTTTTCAACTGTGGTGTTGGAGAAGACTCTTGAGAGTCCCTTGGACTGCAAGGAGATCAAACAAGTCAATCCTAATGAAAATCAATCCTGAATATTCATTGAAAAGACTGATGCTGAAGCTGAAGCTCCACCTGACGTGAAGAGCCATCTCATTAGAAAAGACCCTGATGCTAGGAAAGATTGAAGGCAGGAGGAGAAGGGGATGACAGAAGATGAGATGGTTGGATGGCACCACTGACTCAATGAACATGAGTTTGAGCAAGCTCCAGGAGATGTTGAAGGACAGGGAAGCCTGGTGTGCTGCAGTCCATGGGGTCACAAAGAGTCAAACACAACTGAGTGACCAAACAACAACTGTAAGTAGTGACTTCCTCATTTATCACCCCCTACAACTCCCTTTGTACTTTTCTCTCATTCACTTAGAGGAGGAAAAAAAAATTTTTTTTTTCTGTTTTAATTTGGGCCTCAGTTTAATAAAATGAAACTTTGGGCTAAATTATTTACAGATATATAATTATGGTGAAAAGTTATTTGGCCTCCCTGCTAGCTCAGATGGTAAAGAATCTGCCTGCAGTGCAGGAGACTCAAAGAGATGAGAGTCTAATCCCTGTGTCAGGAAGATTCCCTGAAGAAGTCAAGGGCACCTCACTCCAGTATTCTTGCCTGGAGAATTACATGGACAGAGAAGCCTGGCAAGCTATGAACATTGGACTAATTATTTACAAATATATATTTATAATTATGTTAAATATTATTTACTATTTATATGTGCTAAAGTCACATTGTTTCACACATATTCCAGTATATGTCATAGTTTAGATGTTGGTACCCCACGTGTACAGATCTGGAAACTAGTTTAGAGAGAACAGTTGATGAAGTTCCTAAACTTGTTAAGATGAGGATTCAAACCTGTGTGCATCCTGTGGTGCAATCATGAGGCTTTTACGTTGTCCTTTAGGTCCAGACCAGAAATGAATATCAACAACTATACAAAAGCAGAGCTAGATCTATCATTTACTAATAAAGTAAATGGATTGGGAAAAAAAAGATTCAAGTCTCGAAGGTAGATCTGGCTGACATATGAACATAGCCATTTCATATACTATTTCAAAAATCTTTTTCTTCTGGATGTCAGTATTCACCCTGAATGTTCTCACAGTACCTAGAATACAGCCTGTTTTAGCAGGCATAAAATAGAATGATTTCAGAACATAATCATTCTCCATGATCAGTGTGATCATATAAGGGTGTTACACTGGTCATCTGATAGGTATTCATTTGCAAGGCCTTTATATTTATTGAAAGTCAAAGTAAAGTTTGCTCAGTCATGTCTGACTCTTTGCGACCCATGGACTGTGTAGTCCATAGAATTCTCCAGGCCAGAATACTCGAGTGAGTAGCCTTTCCCTTCTCCAGGGGATCTTCCCAACCTAGGGATCAAACCCAGGTCTCACTAATTACAGGTGGATTCCTTACCAGCTGAGACACAAAGGAAACCCAAGAATACCAGAGTGGGTAGCCTATCCCTTCTCCAGTGGATCTTCCCAATCCAGGAATCTAACCATGATCTCCTACACTGCAGGCAGATTCTTTACCAACTGAGCTATGAGGGAACCCTTATATTTGTTGGTGTTATTAAAAATTGCTTTTTTTTTTTCAGTATAAGCAGGGAGAGGTCCTAGTAGCTCATCATTATTTCACTGTTTTCTATCTATGCTTTAAAAGACTCTGGATCAGTAAAATATTCCAAAATACAGCAGGTTAATTAAAAATAATGGTGTTATATGTCACATGTTAAGTAAATGTTGACTTCTACTCTGGGTTCCTAAAGGAACTAATAGTCATGGGTTTGTAAAACTCACACACATCAGCCTTCTGAGCAGCTCTCCTTCCTCTATGTTCTTCTCTATTTTCCCTTTTAACTATACTTTTTTTGTTGGATGGTCCTCATGAAATCAAGACTGGGATTTCAAACAATGAAGAAAGTGTATGTGTGTGTGCATGTGTGTTCCTTTTGAGGGAAAAGATAACTAATGCAAGAGGATACTGACTATGAAGATAGAAGAACTCTGGGATACAGTCAATAATCCTGCGACTTAGTTCTAGACTGCAGACACATGATCTAATCTCTAATTTCAACTTCTTTACTAAAATGAGGAACTTAATTCTAGTTTTTATGAGATCTAGATAATTTTGATATGCAGTTTATTGATCCCCTGGAGAAGGAAATGGCAACTCACTCCAGTATTCGTACCTGGGAAATCCCATGGACGGAGAAGCTATATTCCATGAGGTGGTGGAAGAGTCAGACAGGATTTAGCGACTGAACAACAAAATACACCTTGTACAGTGTGTGAAATTTTAGCATGTCAATTATACTATAATGTTATTGGAAGGAAAAATGGTGCTCTCATGTTGATCAACCATCAAAACTTTAAAAAAAAAAAAAAAAACAGGGACAGGAGAGAGGAGACCCAGTTTATTTTTCTTTCAACAATCAAATCGAGTGTTAAAAGGAACAACTGATATGTAGAAGGAAAGATAAAATAAAGATCATTTGAGAAATGTCCAATACCCCTATTTATATCAAACAGAGCATAAAAGAGAAAGCAGTGACAAGAAGAGCAAGATCATCTGATAGTTAATCCACACTGCTGAGAAATTTAGTGAAAGCTGTTTGTGCTATGAAGATGCAGCTAAAGAACATGCAACTTATCAACAGAAATGTCATCTCCCCTTTGGCAGAAAATACCAGTTGGTTAACATATAATTATTACTGACTAAAAATAGCCTTTGTGGGGATTGTCTCAGCTTAGCTTTATTTCCTTGGGTGATTATACTCCAGCATGGTGTTTTTGTGTATTCAACAAGAGTCCATGGAGACATAAACACAAACTCTTAAAAGCTGCTTTTGTCCTAGTTTCAACTCAAGTTCTTTTTCCTCCTTCAACTTATATAACAAATAGTTTTCAGTATCTAAAAGTTTCCATTCACTGAAGTAAGAATTAGAGAGGCAAAAATATGTAACAAAATGAGGGACTGGGTTTCAGAAGAATCTTGCTGAATGTAGATGGATTTTGTCCACTAATAACAAAGGAATTCTCAAGCTTTCCTATAGCCTGTGGGGAATAAGGTATAGACCAGCTTTGATTTGATAAGAACGTAATTACAGGATAGATTAAACATTGTCTTACAACAAAGAAGCTGTGCTAAATAATGAAATACTAGTCAATTACAGAGAAGCCTTGATAGGTAATTCTATAAATCTCACATGTTTAACAAATAAGCATCCACACAGAGGTTATAATTGTATTTCAAATACTACTTTTATGAATAATGTTCTCAAAAATGTCCCAAAGTCCTCATTCATTATGTTGAGCTTCCCTAGAATATGGTGAGTGCAATTTTGTTAGCAGTGGGTGTTTTAATTTATGGATACACCTCTAACCAGAACTCTTCTCATCTTCCTACCCCCTCAACACTCTTAGGGAGATAACCACAGTTGACTTTGTATCATTAGGTTTAGTAAGGCTACTATTTAGTTCATTATGTCAGTTACTTATTCATGATAAACTTCCTGAATTCCAAGCTTCAAGCTCATCTGAGGCAAAGAAAATTTAGCAAAATAGAAATGATTCCTTCCTGGAGTTTTAAAGGTAAATAAAAATGAAAGTTATGACACAAATGGTTAATTACTAATCATAATTGTAAAAGAACCAGGACATTACATTGCTTCATGAAATTATGGTAAATTTCATGTACTGAAATCCAGTAGAATGTGTGTGTGTGAGATATTACTGTAAGGGCATCTAATTGCAGGCAGGGGGGATGTTGCAGTTGGGTACATTTTTTTATCACAGTGCAGTTGTGACATTTTGAAAAGTGATTTCATTAAGTTGATAGGTGTGAAGATACTACAGATTATAAAGTAACAAGGATTGGCCTTCAATGAAAAAAGAGAAAAGATGAGGTCTGATACTAGACATACAATTTAGTCATGAAAATTGAGGAAATTACATCTGGCTTTGTTCAAGAGTTGAAAACATGTGTTTGATTACTTTTGTTATGATCCCAAGTGGCTTACAAACATATTTTTACAAACTTAGCTTTCAAGGGTTAAAAAACAAATAGGCTTTAAAGTTTCTATAATGTCTTAATTACATATCATATGCTTGATATATAGCAATATATTTTATATAAATGTCATATATAATATATATCACATATAACAGCCATAGTTATATATCTTATATATTGGCTTTTTAATTAACAGAACTGCAGGAGCCACAGTCATTAAAAAGTATTTATGGAATGTGAAACAAATTCCCATTAAATAATTTCCTCTCCACATATGAATTAAGCACTGAATATGAGCAAGATGCTATGAAAAACCATTTAGTCTGTCCCAAAGAAGTATATAAGTCTAGGAAGGGAGAACATAGCATAATCAGAAATTTCCATACACCATTTTAGATGTGGTGACAGTGGGTGTTTTACTCATGAGACTATCAGAAGTGTAAGGAAAGAGGTTAAGTACAGCTGGTTGAATCATCCTGGAAGGCCATGGTTTTCAGACTACCTCCTCTATTGTTTCCACTGCTATTCTTGCCTGATCCAATTCACCTCCTGCTAGTCTACCATAATTACCCCCTGCAAATTATTCCAAAGTCCACCATTTGCCTCTAACAGTTCTCTGCAGCTAGAATGATATCTTCCCATAGAAAATAACTTCTTGTTCTCCTACTTTAAAGCTCCCCATTATACGTACGCATAGAGCCCAAAATGCTATTCCATGGTTCCTCTGTCCATGGAATCTTCCAGGTAAGAACTGGAGTGGGTTGCCATTCCCTTCTCCAGGAGATCTTCCTAACCAGGGATAGAACTCAGGTCTCCTGCATTGCAAGCAGATTCTTTACCATCAGAGCCACCAGGTAAGCCCATTTGATGACACAAAAATACTCTAAATAACATGGTGGCTTTCTACCTGATGGTGCCTTTCTACTTCGACTCTTATCTCAGAATACTTTCTTAATTTATTCAAGACAGTCCAGAAACAAATACCTTATTGCAGTCTTCAGGAAAATATGTGTGTGTGTGTGTATATATATATATATATATACACATATATCATTTGTTCCCACATCAGAAAGTTTACATCTTTTTTTTTAATTTTATTTTTTTATTTTTTTAAATTTCATAAATAAAAATAATAAACCGAATATAGACTGATGATTCATTTCCCACACGATAGCACACATGTTTCAGTGCCATTACATCTTCATTCCTCTATTCTAAAAACACATTTTCTTAGAATTTGCACATATCTGGCTGCCTTCTGTAATTTTTCAGTCAGGTCAATGTCATTTCCTAAAAGGAGTTTGCCCTGAGAGTGCATTTGTCCCCATCTTTCAGTCACATTCACTACTTTTTTTTTCTTATGGTGTTTGTCAAGATCGTATTCATCCAATTGTTTATTGCTTGATTAGCATCCTTAATTATATAAGTGCCATATAACCTTGACTATCTCCTTATATTTACTACAGGCAACTGAACCAAGACTTGGCGAAGACTCATGACCTATAAAAACATAATAACCAAATTAGATGTATGATTGCTAAATTTACCAAATAAAAACATAGAACATTTAGTTAAATATGAAATTCAGATCAATGAAAATTACTCTTTTGGTACAAATATACCCCAAATATTGCATGAGATATACTAAAATGTGGGGATTGTCATTGAACTATGTTTCAAACAATTCAAATATAAAGGACAAAGGACATTTAAGATTATTTTTAAAAAATGGCATGGAAATTATTGCTAATTTTGTTAGATGTGATGATGATAGTTTGGTTATGAGGACAATGTTTTTATTTTTCTAGATGCATTACTGAGGCATTTATGGGTAAAACAGCATGATGGTTGTTATTTATTTAAAATTGAGAAAAACATTGATGAGGTTAATAAGGCAACATGTTAACATGTTCTTTGAAGCTAGTGAGTATGAAAGGAGAGGAAGAAACTTGTTGGGGACCTCTAGTCCCATTCCTGTGTCTCCCATTGCTAGAATCAGGTGAGAAGAACAGAGAAGGCTGAAAATCCTAACTCATTGGGTCTGCTTCCTATTACAAAGAACACAGAAGTAAGCAGGCAAAAGTGCGGAATGCATACAGAAACAAACAGACCCAGGAATTGCTGAAGTTTTGTTTTACTCTTCTCTCTACTGATTTGTATGTTTGGAATTTTCAATTGTAAAAGAATATAAAAGTATAAATACACATACATACTACATTTCACAATTAAAGCTGAAAATTTTAAACTATGCCTTTCATATTTTCGTATTTTCCCATAGCCTTTTTTTTTTGAGAACTTAAAATGCAATCAACAAATATTTATTGATTGACAAAAATATATTAAAAATGAATTTATCCCATAACATAGAACTTTCTACTTTAACTTGGAGAAGAAGAAACAAAGAAGTCTTATTATGTTCATTTGATCCTTTTAATTAATAATATTTCAGCGATCCATGCCTCTTTAATAAAGTTTGCCTAGTATAATTAATTTCCTAAGAGATCTTAAGTAATGAATATAAGGTATGTAAATTGTCTAACCATTAATTATCATACAGTATGACAAACATTTAAAAAACAAATTTAATAAATCCTAAAATTCAATCCTACCTCTTTGGTCAATCTTAATTACTCCAGATGGCAAATTAGTCTTAGTTAAAAAATTCTCTCTTTTTCCTAGTTTCCTGAGAGTATTACCATGGATGGGTGTTCAGTCAGTTCAGTTCAGTTGCTCAGTCGAGTCTGATTCTTTGTGACCCCGTGAATCTGAAAACGCCAGGTCTCCCTGTCAATCACCAACTTCTGGAGTTTACTCAAATTCATGTCCATTGAGTCAGTGATGCCATCCAACCATCTCATTCTCTGTCATCCCCTTCTCCTCCTGCCCTTAATCTTTCCCAGCATCGGGGTCTTTTCAAATGAGTCAGTTCTTTGCATCAGGTGGACAAAGTATTGGAGTTTCAGTTTCAACATCAGTCCTTCCACTGAATATTCAGGACTGATTTCCTTTAGGATGTACTGGTTGGATCTCCTTGCAGTCCAAGGGACTCTCAAGAGTCTTCTCCAACATTGCAGTTCAATTCAGTTCAGTTCAGTCGCTCAGTTGTATGCAACTCTTTGCGACCCCATGAATCACAGCACGCCAGGCCTCCCTGTCCATCACCAACTCCCAGAGTTCACTCAGACTCATGTCCATCGAGCCAGTGATGCCATCCAGCCATCTCATCCTCTGTTGTCCCCTTCTCCTCCTGTCCCCAATCCCTCCCAGCATCAGAGTCTTTTCCAATGAGTCAACTCTTCGCATGAGGTGCACATCCATACATGACTATTGGAAAAATTATAGCCTTGACTAGATGGACCTTTGTTGGCAATGTAATGTCTCTGCTGTCCAGGAGTCTCCAGAGGAGGCATGGGTCAGTGGTGGCTTGCTGCAGGGTTGGGGGTACTGAGTGTAGCAGTACATGCATGGGATCTTTTGAAGGAGGTCACCATTATCTTCATTACCTCCACCATAGTTTGGCCCCAGGTAAAAACAGGGAGGGAACACAGCTCCACCCATCAACAGAAAATTGGATTAAAGATTTACTAAATGAGTGTTGGATTTTGTCAAATCATTTTTCTGCATCTATTGATATGATCATGTGGTTTTTCTCTTTTTAGCCTCTTGCTGTGATGGATTGCACCTATTGATTTTCAAGTGTTGAACCAACTTTGCATACCTGAGGATAGATCCCACTTGGTCACAGTGTATATTTTTTCTACTTTGTTAGATGTGGCTTGCTAAGGATTTTTGCATCTATATTCATGAAAAATATGGATCTATATTTTTGCTTATGGTTTTGTTCTTTCTTTGTCTTTGTCTGGTTTTGGTATAAAAGCAATGTGGGCCTTGAAGTAAGTTAGAACATTCTCTCTGCTTTTATCCTCTGAAAAGACTGTAGAGAGTTGGTTTACTGTAATTTCTTCCTTAAATTAGGTGGAATTCACCATCTGAGACTGGTGCTTTCTATTTTGGAAGATTATTAGATATTAATTCAGTTGTTTAAATAGAACTATTCAGATTGTCTATTTCTTCTGTGAGTTTTGACAGATTATCTCCCTCAAGGAATTGGTGCGTCTCATCTACGTTATCAAGTTTGTGTGCATAAAGTTGGTTATTATATCCATTTATTAGGCTTTTAATGTCCATAGTGTCCATAATGATACCCCTATTTTATTTCCTTTATTAGAAAATATTTCCCTCTCTCTTTTTTCAGCCAGTTAGCATGGCTAGGGGATCATTATTTTATTGATCATTTTAAGAACCTGTTTTGTGTTTGTTGATTTTCTCTATTCTTCTCTCATTTGTAATTCATTGATATCTGTTTTAATTCATGTATTGCTTTCTTTCTTGGGATTTAATTTGCTCTTCTTTTTCTAGTTTGTAAAGCTGAAAACTTATTTATTTCCCAATAATTTCCCTCATTCTTTTTATTTGTCCCATTACTTCTCATGGATTCCTTTAAAATAATAATTGAGCTGATGGGGATAAATATAGATAGACAGAGGCAAAAACTAGTTCAGTTTATGCATTTTTAAAATTTACATTCAAGTCAAGCTCTGCTTAACAGTGAAATATTCCTACATATATTTGATACCTCTTCTCCATTGAAAGCAAATTCAAATGGGAAAGCAGACCTAATAATAAGAATTAAATACAGACACAGCACTGGAAGAAATCATTAGAAGCAGTAGGGCTTATTAGTGAAATTCAAGATTGGAAAGCCAGTCTGGAAGAGCAGAACTAAAGAGAAAAAAAAAAAAAAAACAGTGATAGACTACTTCCTTGATAATATTCTAAATTTTGTCTTTCTACTCTTTGCAAAGAATACTGTGAAATCACACCTTTTCTTAACAGTGAGGACACATTTTAAAATACTTATAGATGTTCACACCTAGAATTTACACTTCAAAATGAAACCTACCCCCACTTCCATCTGATTATCACAATTTTAGAACAAAATGGTGTATCAGTAAAAAAAGAAGTGATTTATTTTAAAAGTCTCTAGTTAGTGTGCACACAAAAAAGCACTTGTTTATATATATATATAAATATATATAAATTTCAAACATATATATATACATATATATGTGTGTGTGTGTGTGTTTCAAATGTTCATTATATGTTCATGGCTTGCAAGAATGGGCTTCATTCCCTTCATCTACTCCCTCTTTCAACATTCATCCCCAATGCCTTGTTTTCAAGCTTTTATCCTCAACAACCTAATGAATTTCTTTAATCAAACACTACTGGTAAAATACAAAGTGTTAAATCTATCATAATTTTATATTATCTTTCTATTCTTTTTTGAAACATTATTCCCATTTCTAGTTTCTCCAGCTAGTTTTTTTATGGGAAGAAGTTCCCCTGGCATAATGCTCAGATCCTCCACCCTCATTCTACTGTCAAGTAGCACTCTAATCAGTTTCCATATAATCCTTTTTTTTTTTTTTTTTTGAGGTAAGACAGAAGGCAATGGCAACCCACTCCAATACTCTTGCCTGGAAAATCCCATGGACAGAGGAGCGTGGTAGGCTGCAGTCCATGGGGTCGCTAGGAGTCAGATACGACTGAGCGACTTCACTTTCACTTTTCACTTTCCTGTACTGGAGAAGGAAATGGCAACCCACTCCAGTGTTCTTGCCTGGAGAATCCCAAGGATGGGGGAGCCTTGTAGGCTGCCGTCTATGGGGTCGCATAGAGTCGCACACGACTGAAGCGACTTAGCAGCAGCAGCAGCAGTGAAGACTCACTATTCTATTTGTCTAACACTGCACAATATTGCAAATAGGTTGATAGCATTAACTTTGTTTGGACTTTGAGCTCAACCACTATTATGGAAATTATGTGTTTGACACAAATAGACACAATATTTACTAAAGAGCTATTCATTCTACTTTTCCTACTAATTTTGGTTCAATTGTTCTTTCCTCCAGGAAACTTCCTGACCTCCTTAAGTAGTCAGGCAATCCTTCTGTGGCTTCCAAGATGTAGCATCTTTAGTGTGACACTATCAAAGTCCATTACAATTATACATAGTGCATATTACAAAGTGTAATAACAATAACTGACTGCATTTACAAATATGCCAGTAATAATTTCCTTAAAAGTAAGCAGATACTATGTCTTGATTGTGTTTATATTTCTAGTGCCCAAAATAAGTTAAATAATTAGCACAATGTCAAAGTAAACATCTCAGCTAGGACTTTAAAACAAGCGTGACCCTAGTGCTACACTCAGTCCTCATATACTGTACTGCCTCAGGTATAGTGCTTAAATTAGTCTGACTTCAGTGATGGTTATATATTTATTCCATATACTGGATTATAAACTCCAGGACTGGTCAACTAATCTGGTCTCTGAGCAGGGTTTATTAACAACCTTTTTCCTTGGTCTAGTTGCCAAGTCAATAGTGGGTTATCACAAATAATGGCCTCTGACTGAGTAATAGTCCTACTGAAAGGATGTGGGCCAATTAAGAGAGTTTCATACTTGCTAAGAGTTTCATCCTGCTGAGCTCAGAGCAGAATCAATCCTGGCTTTACATTGAATGTGGGACAGTGCAAAAATTACAAAACCTTTTAATGCTTATTGAAATCAAATAAGTTCTATAAAACCTGTGGAGATTTTCTTACCTCTGAAGGGTAATGATTATCTTTCCATTCACCATCTAGACTGACATCTAGAAGCTAAAGAAATAACCAAAGAATGGCAATTTTCAAAAACTATCTTATTTTTAAAACCAAAAGACCTCACATGCACCCCTTTTTTTCTTTCTCTTTAAGGTCTTTCTTTTTTTTCAGTTGTATTCCTTCCATAATTCATGTTGACACTAGCATTTCTTCAATTTATGTCTATGTTTTAAACAAAATGATCAACAAAATTGCATGTATTAATAAAAAAATCTTTAGAATGCAAGGCTCCAAGGAATTTTAAATTCTTAACCTACATGAATATCAAAAAGACTTAAAAAGCTAAGAAAATAACAAAGAAAATGAGCTTTAGGGGGAAAAAAACTAGCTTAAATTATAAGAACCATAAAAAAATCAGGACAGCATTCATACTAACACTCAAACTCGTTTAATAGTGCAGGATTTCTTACAAGCACATACCCATAATTTGAAGACATTTATGGAGCGTATCAGCAAATTATTTAATTGCTCTATCATTCTGTTTAGATATTTTCTCTTACACTAGGATAAAATATGTTTTCCTATAACTTCCCTCCACTGATCCTGTGTTAAACCAAAATCTATATCCCTTTCAAATGTTACTTCTTCAAATATTTGAATATCAAGATTATTCTCCCTTCAGTATATTTCTCTTGCACTGTGAGGATGGCAGCATTATCAGGTTTGGGTGTGTGCCCAAATAATGATACTCAGGAAAAAGTAACACTTCTAAAGTGTTTTTACATAATGTTCTTACAATATACTTTTGCATAATGATGTTGAAAATAGAAAAATGACTTGTAGTATTAGAAATCTTTAGGGAAAGGAAAAGAGATTTAATAAGGCAAACTTGGTTTAAAAATCAATAATCTTCAAATCTTCTTAAAGACTTCAGGTTCATATTTTTTAATAGAAAGTCTTGTCTGATTGTTTTAGAAAAGATGAATTTACAAATATTATCATATGTTTATATAAGAGATCACTTCTGCCATCTGGTCTCAAGTTATGCAAATTATAGAAAAAAACTTTTGAGAGATATACACAGGTTCAATTGAGTTCATCTTGAAAATATATATGTAAAATTTTAAATTCACAGAGTAGTATACTACAAAAGCAAAAAAATGCAGAGTAAGTTAAATGTGTTTATAATTAAACATAAATCAATTTTGTGAAAAATATTAATAGGAAGAAGCTGTACGTACCTAAAAATTGAGTTAAAATAGCAGTAAGGGATATTGTTATAGTCATGATGGCAAACTTTCTAAACTTAATTTCCAAAACAAAACTATGAAATTTGTTTAATAAAGAAGACCTCCACAACCCTGTAGGTAGAAATATGGTCATTATTTTCTTTTTATCTGAAGAAGACAGAATTTCAGTAATTCAAACTCATATGATCTATTTATCTCTTAAGTGTTAATCATAGGACCAGCAGTGTCACCTAGCATATTTTTAGGCTTAACGCAGACCCTCTGAATCAGAAACTCTGGGGATGAGGACCAGTAATTTGTATTCTAACAATAGTTCCAAGTGATTCTATGTACTCTGAAAGTAAAAATGTTAGTCACTCATTTGTGTTCAACTCATTGCAATCCCATGGATTTGCCAGGCTTTTCTATCCATGGAATTCTCCAAGCAAGAATACTGGGGTGGGTACCATTCCCTGCTCCAAGGGATCTTTTCAACCTGGGGATAGAATTCGGGTCTCCTGCATTGCAGACAGACTGTTTACTGTTCTAGCTACCAGGGAAGCCCACTCTTATACTTGGTTTACCTTGTATTTCCTAAGCATATTTATTTACACTATGTGATACAAACAGGTGGAGGGCTCCAAGACACGTACTGTTATTTAAATTTATCTTCTTGTTTAAAAATACTTATCTAAAAATCAGGTTGTTGTTCAGTTGCTCAGTCATGTCTGATTCAGTGACCCTAGTGACTGTAACATGCCAGGCTTCCCTGTCCTTCACTATATTGGGGAGTTTGCTCAAACTCATGCCAATGATACCATCCAACCAGCTGATCCTCCATTATCTCATTCTCCTCCTGCCTTCAATTTTTCCCAGCATCAGGGTCTTTTTCAGTGAGTTGGCTCTTCACATCAGCTGACCAAAGTGTTGGAGCTTCAGCTTCAGCATCAATCCTTCACATGAATATTCAGGGCTGATTTTCTTTAGGATTGGCTGGTTTGATCTCTTTGCTGCCAAGGGACTCTCAAGAGTCTTCTCCAGCACAACAGTTCGAAAGCATCCATTCTTCAGCACTCAGCCTTCTTTATGGTCTAACTCTCACATCTGTACAAGACTACTAGAAAAACTATATCTTTAACTAGATGGTCATTTTTCAGCAAAATGATGTCCCTGCTTTTTAGTATGCTGTATAGGTTTGTCATAGGAATTAAACCTCCTTAACTTTCTATATTTTGTTTTGTTTTTTACATATTGTAGAATTAGGACCAGAATGTCCATACTTGACACTAGACAGCTTTTGCTCCATGTTTATTTTTCTTTCCCCATGCCTTTAACTATTTTCTTTTTCTCTGAAAATTGTTATACATTACAGTTTCTAAGATCAAGCTTTCAATTTTTCATGGATTAACTCTATCCAAGTATGATCAATCACTGTGTCTTTTTTCCCCTGACATTTTCTAAACTTATCAGGGGAAAAAATGAGTGACCTGCAAGTAAGTAAATATGGATTTCATGGGATGAGTATTTCCAGGACTATAAACAAGCTCTCAATTATCCTGTCATCTAAAACATATTAAAAAAAAAAGAGAAAAAAATGACCACAAGTCTAAGTCTATAAGGGAGTTCAGTTAAACGTATCTTGCCTGTGCATTTACTTTTTGTGATAGAATGCTTTTTTTTTTTCTTTCCTAAATGAAGAACCTCAATATTAAAACCAGTTTAAGGTGAGACTATTCTGGTTAAAGCAGAGCATCAGAAAAGCTTTTCATGTCGTTGCTGCTTCTGTAGTTTCATAGACAGTTTTTTTGGAACCCAAACTTTTGCACGGTCAAATCTAAAAATTTTGACCTAAAACATTTTCTTCTCCAGATACCTTTGTATGTATTACAGATAGATTTACAAAAATTACCACTAACAGAAAGTTTTGTGTTTTTCATTTATTTGTCATGGGTAAAACAATCAGCCAGTTGACGAATAAAAGATGGAAACAAGACATTTCTCAAATATTAAACAGAAAAGCATTTGGGCTGTATCTCTGCATGTGAAGACACCATTGTTCCCTCACCCAGTACTACTCTCTGACCCATTTTTGTTCATTTATAAATTTCTATTTATTCTTGAAACCACTGCACAAGCTGTATTTCTTTTGTAAAGGCTCCTCCACAGAAAGTCAATATTTCTCCTGCTATAAATTTTGTCTTCAGTATATTTCTAACCTCACATGATACCCAAATATTTTACTGAAGTTATTTGCCTACATCTCTAACTTACCCTTGAATTAATATATAAATCCTCATTCATCTGTATTTCCAAAACCATATATAGGTATGGCATATATAGGAACTCAGTAAGTGTATATTTAAGTAATCAAAACTGCAGGAGAAAATCAAGTAATTTACTCGTGTAAAAATTTTTAAAAAGCAAAAGAAATTCATGAAATTATATCGAGGCAAGTGTTTTATTGTTGTTGTTGCTGTTCACAATAATATAGCTTCGATTTTCTGCTTTACTGTGAAAATATAGATCAGTTTATAAAATAATCTCAATTTTTGAAATACTTTTGAGAACATTTCCTTTTCATCAATCATGTCCTTTATTTATTTGATTATGGGCTTCTCTGGTGACTCAGACAGTAAAGAATCTGCTTGCCGTTTTGATCCCTGAGTCAGTTGGGAAGATCCCCTGGAGGAGGAAATAGTAACTTACCCCAATATTCTTTCCTGGGAAATCCCACAAACAGAGGAGACCGACAGGCTTGTCCTGCCCAATCCATGGACAGAAGTCCATGGGGCTGCAAAGAGCTGAACATCACTTAGTGACTAACAAGCTTATTCGCAGTAACTGTTATAATTAGTGAAAATAGTTCAGTTTCATCAGCAAGTAAAACAAATAAAAGTATATATTTGACCAGCTGACAATCACAGAAATAATGAGATATAAACTAACCATACAGTAATACGATCATATAAAGGCAGTTGGTAAACATCATAAATTTCCACAGTGGTTTCAAATTTTACTCAAAGAAAATACTTTTAATGCTTCAAGGAAAAAAGAAAAACAACCTTTAACCAACTCGTATCTGTACAAATGCATAACATAGAGACCTCCAGTAAAAACACCATATAGCATTAAATCACATAAAGCACTAAAATTGCCATAATTTAACTTGTGATATTACAGTCTTAAAAATTAATATTTATTCTCTTCCCTCTTGATCAAATTTGATTCACATTAGGGACTTAATTCACCATAACACTTACTAAACATATACATGCTACTATATGTAAAATAGATAACTAATAATAACCTACTGTATTGCACAGGGAACTCTGTTTAGTACTCCGTAATGACCTATATGAGAAACCAATCTAAATGTATATGCATAACTGAGTCATTTTGCTATACAGCAGAAATTAATACAACATTGTAAATCGGCTATACTCTAATACCAATTAATTTTACAAAATAATAAGTATCATATACTAATTCAGATTTTTAAAAGAAGTAATGAATTGGAAAAAATGATGGATGGATACATTACAAAGAAATAAATTACTAGTAAAATAACACTGAACATTATATTTGGACACTTTGCATATTACCACAAGTGTCCGAACATATCCTTTGATCTTGAAAACATGCTGTGTGTTGTGGTTTCCATCCTGTGCTCCTTGAAGCCCTCAAGGTTTCACAAAGGCCTCCAGGGGCTGCCAGGAAAAAAGGAGAGACATTTGGCAAACTCCAGACCTCCTGCAGGATTTAAACTTTATTCAGAGGAGTTATTCTCTTTGTCTCTTCTCTCTCGCTCCTTTCATGTGTGTTTTTGTTAGAACAAAGTCTCAAGACAAAAAGAGATGGAAAACCAAAGCTGTAAGAAGTCCAAGGAGTTCTTCAATAATTATCACAAACTCTAATTTACTGTGAAGCCCTCGAAACAGTATTTTGAACTCACTGAAGGCCTTCAACTAAGTGAGATCCCTAAAATTAAGAATGGTCCCAAATTTACACATGAAATGGAAGCAGAGCTAGGGCATGCATGGATATTCTTTTTTTTCTTTTTAATTCCTAAATTGATGTCAATTGGAAATCTTAAAATCCAATCCAGGACATGGGATAATTTCAAGTTTTTATTAAAATGTCTCTCAAATATCTTCTGTTTTTATAAATATTAAAGTTATCTTTATTAGCTATTGTGTAGAATTTTAATTTCATTAAAACTTCAAAATAAAAAATTATCAAGCATATAACTCATGTAAAGATGCAGAAGCTCATTAGTGCTTATTAATTAGTCACTGTAACTCCTTTCTAGTGAATAGAGGTGCTTTGATGCTGCATCTCATCAGACTTCAGTGATTTATTGATCCTAAATTTCCTTTAAATTACAAGGAATTTTTTGGTGATCTGAACAACCTTAAAAGAAGTCAAAACAGAATAAATGTCATTCAGAACTTAAAAAGTAAAAAATGTCCAAAGTTTATTCATATGAAATGGTATCTTACTAGCAGTACTTTCCAGATGTTCTCCCAAAATTCTACCAAATTATTTACTGTGTGTGCTCAGTCACATCTGAAACTTTGTGACCCCTTGGGCTGTAGCCCACTAGGCTCTTCTGTCCATGGAATTCTCCAGGCAAGAATACTGGAGTGGGTTTCCATTTCCTTCTCTAGGGGATCTTCCCAACCCAGGGATTGAACCCGCATCCCTTATGTCTCTTGCATGGGCAGGCAGATTCTTTACCAATGCACCACCTAGGAAACTACCAAATTACACATTTGAACAAATACAGTTGTATTTAGCAATTATCACACTACACTAAAAAATAGAACCATCAACCTTTGAGAAACTGGGAAGAATTTCCATCATCTTCTTAAGAGTTGGATTAAAAACTCCAATATTTGGATTACCAGGCTATGTTGTCGTAAATGAATACATAACACACACACACACACACGCACACAGACACCCACAAACACATGAGTCTTTTGCTCCCATTTGCTACCATTGTCCATCCGTTGGATCTAAAATTCAAGTGAGTGTAGATAATTAAGTCTGCTGCTTAGGTGCTATTTAAAATATCCTACATGCATTACCATACTTTCTCAGTCTCTCCCCACTACAGTGTCATTCTTACAATATCCATTAGAATGTCAACTTTTAGAAAATACTTGGGAAATAGGAAAGACTAGGGAAAATATTGATGGAGCCCATATGTTTTGTAATCTGTAGTCCTATAAGTAAAGAGATGCAGACCTGAATACAAGCAAGAAGAACCTCCCTAAAAGGGGCTTCTTGGGACTGCAACATGACTTTTTTTCATTAGTACTGTTTAAAGAGTCAGAAAGGGACTTCCCTGGTGGTTCCAATGATAATGAATCTGCCTGCTTTGCAGGAGACCTGGGTTCAATCCTTGGGTTGGGAATATCCTCTGGAGAAGGGAAAGGCTACCCACTCCAGTATTCTGGCTCGGAGAATTCCATGAACAGAGGAGCCTGGCAGGCTACAATCCATAAGGTCACAAAGAGTCAGATACTACCAGGTGACTTTCACTTTCAAAATATTGGAGAGGCAAGAATTGAAGAGATGGGAAAAGAGGCAATACTCATTTTCATAAAATGTCACTAAGCTGAAGTCTGCTTAGATGCTGCTGCTGCTAAGTAGCTTCAGTCGTGTCCGACTCTGTGCGACCCCAGAGACGGCAGCCCACCAGGCTCCATCGTCCCTGGGATTCTCCAGGCAAGGACACTGGAATGGGTTGCCATTTTCTTATTCAATGCATGAAAGTGAAAAGTGAAAGTGAAGTCACTGAGTTGTGTCCAACTCTCAGCGACGCCATGGACTGCAGCCTACCAGGCTCCTCTGTCCATGGGATTTTCCAGGCAAGAGTATTGGAGTGGGGTGCCATTGCCTTTTCTGGCTTAGATGCTAAAAAGTATCAAAGCAGATTCAATTTCACTTATTCTGTATGTGGATAGTTGGAAGACCCAGCAGAGTCAATAGGAATAAATGCTGAGTCTAGACCGACAGTCTTTACTCCAAAGATAAGCAGGAACACAATGTTTATGATAAAAAATTTACAGAATATAATCTTGGGGACTGAAAGGGAGAGAAAATGACTGATACTAACCTGTTTATGGAAGACTAGATATTTTCCTTAAAAAGAAATAAAATAAATTAAAAATCTGTTTAGTAAATTAAAATGAAATATGATAGTGTGTTGCAAATATAACCATAGACAAACTGTAAAGATTAAAGTGGAAATAGAAATAGTACATAATTATATGAAGAATAAATATAGTTAAGGCCTTCAAGAGCCAATAACTGCCTGTAACTTGATATGGGAGTTTGTCCATCACTAATCAAAGTCCACACTATGACTGGTCATAATAGTTGATCATGATAACTTAGTTCCTTTGTTAGGCTTTAAATAAACTGAATGCCCTTCTTCCTTTGAATTGTTGAAAGAAGAAATAATGTCCTCTACTATATATAGTGCTTCTAAAACTATGAGGGAACATTTTAAAGCCTACCCTCACAATTATGTCTGTTTTCAAATTAAAATGAGGGTCTGTGTGTGGCATCAAATTACCAATTCATTTGTGAAAATAACTACATGCCAGACATTGTTTTTTGAATCTGAAAATACAAACAAAATTTAACATTCCTGCTTGAGGAAACTGACTTTACCAGTGAAGGTCTCCAACAGCTGAGCATAAACTAGCCCAGGAGGCTTTCTCAAAAAATAGAGAAGACTAGGAAAGCCAGGGTTGAATTTCAAGCAGAACTGAAGCTTCTACTTCTGCTATAGAAAAGAAAGGTTTGAGGACATAAATTCAACTGGGAACATGCAACAGGGTGTACCTTTTCCATGGTTTGAGCACTATTCTTTGGTATGGCAAGTTTTGGAGAGTAGAAAGTGGTGGTTTGGTAAGAGCAAATACCAGCCGTGTGTAACCAAGGCTTCTCAGCTCATTCAATGAATTATAGGATTTTTAAACAACAAGAACTTTATTGTTTAAATAAACAATTTTATTTATGTTTAATATTTATATTTATTTATGTTTAAATGAACTTAATAAACATTAGGTCACTCAGTTGGTTAGGGCTGGGGGGTGGTGCTTCCCAGGTAGCCCAGCAGTAAAGAATTTGCCGATGCAGGAGCCACAGGAGATGCAGATCATCCATGGGTCAGGAAGATCCCTTGGAGGAGGAAATGGCAACCCACTGCAATATTCTTACCTGCAAAATCCCACTGGACAAAGGAGCCTGGCAGGCTGTAGCCCATGGGGTCACAAGAGTTGCACATGCCATGGCTTTGCAGCTCATTCAACGAGTAACAGGAACTATAAGTAATAAGAACTGACAAATGTGCCCTCAAATATGATAGCAAGAGGTGGGATTTCAAAGCAGATAGGGAGAGTGACAGCAGGACCTTTGGCAAATTTGGACAAAACAAAACAAAATTAAAGTAGCACAACAAACCCAAAATTAAAGTAGCACTTTTTGTGAATTTTTTCTTCTGTACTCTTATCTAGGCAGTCTTTTTTTTTTTTTTACTAAATTTTAAGTAATTAAAATTTTTTTCTCCCAACTTTATTGAGGCATGATTGGCAAATGCAAATTGTATATATTTAAGGTACACAAGTTGATGTTTATGTATCAGTTCAGTCGCTCAGTCATATCTGAGTCTTTGTGAGCCCATGGACTGCAGCATGCTAGGCTTCCCTGTCTATCACTAACTCCCAGAGCTTGTGCAGACTCATATCTATGAGTTGGTTTATATATGCATATATACTATGTATTAATCAATACAATCAAACTAATTAACACCCATTACCTCACAGTTAGGGCTTTCCTGGTAGCTGAGCTGGTAAAGAATCTGCCTGCAGTGCAGGAGACTCCAGTTTGATTCCTGGGTTGGGAAGATCCCCAGGAGAAGGGAATGGCTACCCACTCCAGTATTCTGAGCTGGAGAATTCCATGGGGTTGCAAAGATTCGGATACAACTTTCGCTTTCACTTTTTACCTCACAGTTAACATTTTCTCTTTTATTTTCTTTTGTGTCTTAGCGGATATCTAGAAAAACAATACAATAGTGTTAACTGTCATCACATTGCTATACATTAGATTCTCAGACTGTATTCATCTTACACAACTGAAACTGTGTACCCTTAATCTCTCCTCATCCTATAACCTGAGGAATCTCTCCCCAGGTCCGCTGCCTACTAGCTATGGGAGCTTGGGGTACTTTCTAAGGTCTCTGGGTTTGGTTTCTTCCGTAGTGAAGCAGAGATCATAAAAACTATTCAGAGCATTGTTGTGAGGATTAAATAAAGTCGAACATTACAAACAACCAACCGCCTGGCACATACTCAACACCCAAGTAATAATTAGGTGCTGTGATTCTCACTATGGTACTTTGGTAAAAGCAATGCCAAGCATATTGGTTGACTTGGCCAAGGCCATACTATCTAGTGAAATGAATATCAATTCTCTGTAAATAAGAACAGAGACAGAACTTTTTACACGATTTAACATTCTTAGAGAACTTATATCCCAGGTGATGCTCACAGTGGCTCTAGGAGGAAGTAAGTGAAAGGCAAATTATCCTCTCAGTCTTCTGAGTAATGACTTGGCCGCTTAAAGAAGTCAAGTGACTTGCCTACCAGCTCAACCAGAGACAGATGTAAAGCTCCAGTTGCTGGAGGCCTAACTTTTCCTTTGTCAAACATTCTGCCCTGACATATAGACAGGTTGCTTCTACACCTCAATGGCTGGGAGGACCTCAGACAGCAACACAGTCATCTAAAATCAACAGTCAGAAAAGATTATGCAGTACTTGGTGCCTCAAGAGGTGTTACTCTCGTTTCTTATTAAAAGAGTTTATATTTTTTTATAATCTTTTGAATATAGTAGCATCTTTGTGGAATTAAAACCCAAGGATGGCAATGTAAAAAGCATTTTGTCATAGCTTTATACCATGACTTTATGTTGACATGGAGAAAAAAATTATGAAGTCTCAGAACTAAAGTTACACTCAGAGATCTTATACAATTTTCTATCCATTATATGAATCTTACTAAGGCATTCTTATCATGTGATCACCCAACCTCTCTGTAACATTAATAAGGAATGGAGAAATCACTACTATTTACTTAAACTAGCCTCATCAAAAGAAAAATTAAACAATTAGGAAAACTGTTAATGGCAGAAAACCTAGTGAACATTCATACTCCTAGGAAAAAGGAGGAAACATATACACATACAACTAATTAATGTGTATAATTTTTCACTTACAAATTGAATATCATCAGGGACCAGGTAGGTGCAAGCTACCTGCTTTCAGATGCTATTTGGAAGAACAAAGAAGTAACAGGTTAACGGTTTGAGTACACAACTCCAGTAACGAATATTCAAGCTCATTAAAACTGGCACAAGTATTGACAGCACAAAGAAGTATGCCAAGGTGTTATCAACTGAAAGTGCAAAGTGAGATCAGCTTTTAAATTATGTTTCAGAAACTCCATATGGCCAGTCAAAACAAAGAGAAAACAGTGTTATGTCATATACTGGAGGTTTCCGGTATGGAAACAAGAAGCAGAGGAATTTCTGTGAAAGCTGACACAGTTCCTTAGGGTTTTAGGCCAAAGTACCAACTGGTTTCCTAAATCAAAGAATGATTAAAACAGTGGTTTATACCATGACTTTATGTTGCCATGGAGAAAAAAATTATGAAGTCTCAGAACTAGTTTTGGAGAAGGAAATGGCAACCCACTATAGTGTTCTTGCGTGGAGAATCTCAGGGACGGAGGAGCCTGGTGGGCTGCCTGCTGTCTGTGGGGTCGCACAGAGTCAGACACGACTGAAGTGACTTAGCAGCAGGAGCAGCAGAACTAGAGTTACACTCAGAGATCTTTTACAATTTTCTATCAATTATATGAATCCTACTAAGGCATCCTTATCACATGATCACACAATCTCTCTGTAACATTAATAAAGAATGGAGAAATCACTACTTTTTACTTAAACTAGCCTCATCAAAAGATGGAAGACTATGCTTGTTACATGTAACATACTGCAGTTGGGCAGACATCCATCCCCACAGGCTTTCATTTTTGTTAACTCTGAAATCGGCATGAAAAATCAAACCCCTTACTAACAGGATTGCCTTTTGCATCCAATGATGGTTCTGATAGCACCTCCAATTTCTTATTTCTCGAGGTGAAATAAGTCGAGGTGATTGACTTTTTTCAATCATATTGCAAGAATTCACACTCATATTTCTGGTTTAATCTCCTTGCCTTTATCCTTAAAGATAAATGTATCCATTTCCCTGGTGGCTCAGTGATAAAGAAACTAACTGGAGATCTAACTTGTAGGAGACACATGTTGGATCCTTGATCTTGGAAGATCCCACATGCTGTGGAGCAAATAAATCCATGTGCCATAACTATGACCCTGTCCTCTGGAGCCCAAGAGCTACAACTAATGACCCAATGTGCCACAATTTCTGAAGTCCATGCACTCTAGAGCCCAAGGTCTACAACAAGAGAGGCCCACATACCACAGCTGGAGAGTAGCTCTTGGTCTCCACAACTATAGAAAAGCCTGTGCAGCAATGAAGACCCAGCACAGCCCCAAATAAATAAATATATATATATATATATATTTTTTTTAATTATATCATTCAGAATTAGCACAGTTCCAGAAACCATGGAATCACCATGCAGATCATTCCAGATCATGATTCCACCAGCATTCCAGATCATTCCAGATCATTCCAGATCAGCATGCAATCCTCCCCTCTAGCACGTCTCCAACAACAACTTTCCTTTTTTGCTTCATTTAGATTTATTCCTTTCATTTTTCTAGTCTTTTGTATTTCACACTCATACTTGTATCCTTGGCTGAAGAATTACCATAGCATGTTGGTAATCATTCACAAATTGATCATAATTACTTAGAGGTTCATTACACTATTTTTTCACTTTTATGTATAATGGCAAAAGTTAAATTATAAAAATTTGGCATGATCAGAATATCCCCTTTTCAGACCTTCTTCACTGCTCCTAATTCTCAATGATCATTTGAAACAAGACACAACTAATATTTTAACTCATAAATAAATGCATAGGTCATTAAGCTATTATCATTATTGATGATTAAAATCTTGGCCTCTTACAAAACAGCGTAAATTGCATCATCAGATTAACTGGTGTCATTTGGTAAGTCTGTTAGAAATTGATATGGAGTAGAATCAAGTTTTGAAAGTGATAACAAAGAATTTTTAAATTCATCTAACACTGTTGCTAATAATAATAATAAAACTTCCACTTGAACTAGGTAATAGGAAGTTCAGAAGTATGCATTGTAGTCACATTGCCAATTACTTTAAAGCCAATTGTGTAACCACATGCAAATTTGGGTAATCCCAAGTAGGAAAACTGGTGCCATCTCATTGATATCTAATTGACTGTGTTATTAATCAAACCCACAGATCAAGAAGAAACTAAGGTCCAGCACAGCAATGGTGACGAGGTTTTCCCAATGGGAATATTCAGCTACTGAGCCAGGCTCCTGAATCCCAGTGTAATACTCTGTTTTCTATTCACATTAAATTTTTAATTCCACATTAAATTCTGCGCACATCTTATTTCAGAGTTCTTGTATAAACTGATTAGAGAAGTTTCACTTTTCCAACATTAATTAAATAGTTTATGCTTAATCTTACATCTAAAAACTATTTTCTATATATCTTTTCTTATTATATTTCTAAAACTTTAATTTGTTTATAGTTATTATGCTCATTGTTGCCTGAAATTAATAGTAGAATATATTACCTTAAAGGTTGAATCTGCCTCGTTTCAGCTGGGTGGACCTGACAAAGCCACATTTGCTTGAAACTTCAGTTTGTTGATTTATAAAATGAACATATCTTCACTTAAATTAGAGAACTATAAACATCATGTATGAAAAATTAAAAATGCAAGCATGGTTACTAGCTCCTGTTAGATAAATCTCCAAAAAACATATTATTGACATTAAAAGTAAAATAAATTAATGAAAGAATATATTACAAACTTTTTGTAGCCCTCCAGGACTATACAAAAAGAGTATTTAATTTTTACAAAAAACAAAAATAAAAGATAAATATTGAAAAGAAATAGAAGTAAATTGCTAGATATACTATCATATGTGCCTCTTTGAGCGCATATGAAACCAAACCACTGTGAATAGGATGGAACATTTCAGTTGACTAAATGCTCATGCTTGAAATGCATTACTATAGAGAATCTTAGCCTTTTAATGTTAAATGAAATTACCTCAAACAATTCTCACTAAAGACTTTCTGAAATGTACCTGTGTGTTTAATACTTCTTTACCCAATATTACATAGCAGAATAGTTGATTGTGTGTTACCCAAAGGTCTCAATGGCCCATCCCCTCTGACTACATGACTAACATAATTAAGTAAAATTAGCCTTAGAAAGAAATGCACACTCTCCCGCCCCTCGCCATACACACAGCACAAAACATGACTCGGGCAAAGCAAGTTGAATTAAAACCTTAATGTGTAAATGTCACTATTTTATTTTTTTTTGCATGACTTTTTTTTATAGTTACAATTGATGATACAAAAATGATTATACTTTCTCAAAATCACCTAAAAATTCTGGTCAAACTGTCAGATATGAGTCAAAGGAAATATTCTCTTATTATTACTCATCTTTCTCTTAATATGTCTCTCCTTAAGCCAGATATGTGTTTTTGATAGTTTATAAACAGGATTTCTTTGAAGGGAATGATGCTGAGGCTGAAACTCCAATACTTTGGCCACCTCATGCGAAGAGTTGACTCATTGGAGAAGATTCTGATGCTGGGAAGGATTGGGGGCAAGAGGAGAAGGGGACGACAGAGGATGAGATGGCTGGATGGCATCACTGACTCGATGGGCGTGAATCTGAGTGAACTCTGGGAGTTGGTGATGGACAGGGAGGCCTGGCGTGCTGTGATTCATGGGGTTGCAAAGAGTCAGACACGACTGAGCGACTGAACTGAACTGAACTGAAACAGTATTAAAAATTAGTTTAAGGAAAACACAAAAATAGTTCACTGAAAACATTTTCTCTACGGTGATGTATTCTGCCCAACATTGAACATGGAAAACTTGGATTCTGGCCAGACTCAAGTGCTGATTTTGAACTGAGGAGAAGTGAAGAAAAAAACACAGTGTCTCAACTTATGTATAACACAAAATTAATGCCCACTCTGCCTCCAAACAAAGTCTTTCAAAGAAACACAAATATCTAAGGCATACTGAAACATCTCAGAAAAGTGGAAGAGTAAATGTAAACAGGAATGTATCATAAACATATTAGGTGAAATCTTATTCTAGTTCCAAGGAAAATAATATAGCTGGTAATGATCCGAGTAACTTCAAATTCTTCTATTTTAAAATCATAATCTAATAATATGATTCTGCTAAAGTAGATCAAAGTATAACAGGTATAGTAAAATGATAGTATTGATATTCTAAATATACATCAATCTGAGTTGATTGCCTTTTTTCACCATTAATTTTAAACACACACACAGGCATAGGATATTACAGATAGTCTTACACACTATGCCAGTTCCTATGACCCTGTCATAATACCTCCTTGTTGTTCCAGGGACATCCTCTTTCTTCTCTTGGGCTCATCTGACTTCTACACTAAGACTGAACTTCACTTTTTCCATAAAGATGACTCCAGTTATTATTAATTCAAATTGATCTCTTACAGTTCCTTTTTCTTTTTCCCCCTTCAGTAATGACCCAGGAGTTTATCATCAAATTGTTGTCTGATTATTTCAGGTATGTTATCTTCATCTAGTTTCTGAATTTGCTGCGTACCATAATTATATTTTATTTCTTTTAAACATGTCAGTAGTTCATGTATATATTAGCCGTAACTACTATCACATATAAGAGTAAACTGTATCAGTAAAGGAGAGGTAAAGAGAATAAGAGTTCAAAAACCAAAATGTGCTGGAGTGTGTCCTGTTTCATACTAGGGACAGAAGTGTGGAAAATGGAGATGTGGTTTGGATTCTGGGGAAAAGAATGTTAAGCAAACCTCATCATAGTCTGAACGGAACATTTCTGGCAACTCTCCCAATTATATCTACTTTCTATTCCAATCACAGCTTTTTGATAACTAATTTTATTTCTTCACATTCTATATATCAGAAAAGATACTGTAAACAATAGGGAATGCATTCATAATTTCCCTGAGCAAAAAAACTGTTTATTGATTTTTACATCCTGTATCTAGAATTTTTGTCTATTCTCAGTAAACATATATTGAATAAATACAAGGATAGATGGATAAATGAGGGAAAAATAGATGTCAGTGTCAACGTGTCTATTAATCTACATTTGTGTTGACAAACCCAGGTCCTGGGCCAAAAAGCCAAGACCAACCATGATTATGTGGAATGCACTCTAGGTACGCAATCTGTTTTATTGCAAACCTTCTAAATGTCAACAGGTTCCACCTGGAATATACAGAACTGTGCAGGGCATGTAGTTTTGGAATTCAAGAATGCTTGATGAATATAAGCATAACTGTTTCTTACCACTCACACAGACTTTTTTTCCCTTTAAAAAATCAAAATATACTTTTCTCCTATAAAAAGTAGCAGAGAAAGAGATGGCAACACACTCCAGTTCTCTTGCCTGGAAAATCCCATGGACAGAGGAGCCTAATAGTTTACAGTCCACGGGGTTGCAAAGAGTCAGACACCACAGTGCGACTTCACTTTCACTTTCACTATAAAAATTAGGTTGTAACATGAAAGTTTAGTTCTCAAAATCTACAGTTCAGTTTATATTTTCAACTCCCTTTAAACACTCTTAAGTAATCCATGTGTTATTAAAACATAGAAATTTTATTTTCCTAATATTTTCCCCCTGAAATATTAACACTGGATTTTATGGGTAAATCTTTTAGTATAAATATTATCACTTTAACATAAGCTGGAATCTTTAAAATATTTTCTTAAAAAAACTAGATTTTAATTTCAAACAAAAGTATGAATACTTGTAGCTGCTATGTAAAATTACCACAATTTGATTTTTATATAAAAGCATGTGGAGCATATAAATCCTATAGTAATAAAGAGAACATTTTTGGTAATCTGCATAAAAGTAAATATGTTTTAATGACATATTATCATGTGCACTTTAATTTTGGCAGGAAGTGATCTACTCTTGACAGTAAGGTAAGATACTTTGACATCCCTACTTTAAAAAAATACAAGACAGGATAAACTAATTAAATTATGTTTCAATAAAAATATAAATTATCCTCAAAAACTCATAGTCCCAAATTCAACTCTACTTTTTAAAAATATCAGTTTTGCTGATGGTTATTTAAAAAAAAAAGAGAGAGAGAAAAATTAAAAATAAATTAAAAGAGTTAAAATTTTGACTCAAGGATGGGAGTCATAATGCAGTCAGAAGTGCAACTAGCTCCCTGCATGCAAATAAATCCAACATTTTCTGCAACACAATAAAATTGAACTGGGGGACAAAAACCCTTGCATGCTAAAACAGTGCCAAACAAGCAAATAAACAAATCTGATTATTTTGTCTCATTTCCCTATGAGTTCTCTTATTACTGTAAATATTGTTGGTACTATTTTAGCAATTTGTTTTATTTTTCATGAAGATTACAACAATGGCTTTTTACTTTATATTAAAAATCTTGAATATAATTTGTCAGCATAAGCCTGCTAGAGGTATTAAAGAATTATCAATTACCCAGAGCATCTCTAAAAGCTGTCGTCAGGTTCTCTACCATTTGAAGATTTATTAGGTTCCAGATTTTTGCTTTTCATATGTATGTTCTTATTTTTTTGCATTTACCTTTTATCTTTGTGTTTTACAAACTGTAGCTTGTTTTCATTGTGCTCTTACCTATAGGAAATATTATCCCAAATATAGATAAAGAAACCAAGCTTTGAAAGACTTTTTAAAATAGCTGATTTTTTTCATCTTCTTTTATCTGGTTAATCTCCTTTTAAGGACCTTTTTATATTTTCAATATGTCATACTTTGATACATCATTTTGAAGATAACAGGTTTGAGTATTATGTGGTAGATAAGTTCAGCTGGCTCCAACATTCAGTCCAATAAAATCACAATTATATCCAGAACCTCACACATGATCACTCATCCCAGCTAGCCATTAAAAAAAAAAAAATGCAAAATCTCATATATGGGATGGACATTGGCAAAGACAACTTTGTATAGATTTATAAAAAAAAAAATCTATGCACACCATAAGAAAGAGAACCAAAAAGAAACTTATACTGACTGTGGATCAAATAGGCCCACCTTCATATATCAGGAAATGTATCTCACTGTGCTAACTGAACTATTTTGAATCCTAGTTGGATCCCAGCAATGTGCTAATTGCTGGGTTGATTTTTACATCAATGTGATACAAGTCCTATTTCTCAGGGTTTATTGTCTCTTAGAACTGAGCTGCTCTTAGAGTGACCCTGCTAGACTGCACCCAGCTGGGATTTGTTGACCCTTGGTCCACAATAGGGTAAGTTTAACTGAGGATAAGCATTTAGATGCTTTGGTAGCAATTTGACAGTGCTGCAAGATCCAAATGCATGATAAATAAACTAATTTATTAATACCTGAACAGAAGCTTGGCTTTCTCCCATGAAAAATTTTCATGGGTCTCCCGACCTCCAGCATGTGTTATGGACTTAACCGTAGTCTTTTCACTATACTCCAGATGTACTTAAAATCTAAAATCTGTTTTTGATGGATAAATGATTTATAAACTACAGAATAAATTTTGAAGTTAGCTAGTGTTAAAGAGTTGAAGATAGAGTTTAAAAATACAGTATCACTTGATTCATTTCATATAAAACTTTAAAATGAATATCCAAAAATTGCTAAAATTGTTATACGATCTCTACTTCCATTGTCATAATCCTTATTTTAGAGACTGATTTCTTCTCGCCAGTAATGTTATTAAAAAAAGAGAGATAGTCTAAATATACATCATCCTCTGAGATTACTGTTGTAATCTAACTTAGATTAGTTAACAAGAAGGAAGCTAGTTCATTTCATTAAAACCTCTGACTATTGTTGACACACTAGTTCCTGTTCAAAATCCGAGAATTGGCATGTAAAGTGAATAATCACTATTTTCTCACTATTTGTTCAATTCTGATTTAGGAATTATAAAAATTACCAATAACAATCCTTTCTGTGAGTTGCCTGTATATCCTCTCTCAAACAAAGCAGGATATGATTTTTTTTTTTTTTGGAGACCATTATTATTGTGGTACTTTTATATTTTTGCAATGTAATTTTTGAATGGTTGATTATAAGAAGATAAATTCGGAGACTGCGTATAAAATGCCTATTTATCACTTTGTTTTCTAGTAATTCATTTTTTATTGTATTTTTCAAAAATATAGATTCATGCCAAATAAGAAATAAAAACAAACTATTAAATTTTAAGATAGTGGTCTTTTATAATAGTTTTAGAGGCACTGTCTTAGAGTAGGTTAAATATGTTATAATCAAGGCAGAAATTTCTATATGAGAGAATCAGCCCCTGGGGTTTACAGGAAGATGATATCCCTTACTGCTGGCAGGAAGAGGAACAGTCACTGTCTTTGCACCTGGAAATCAGGTTTCAAGTGGGATAAAAAAGTAGGCTGTCTGATTGGGGAAGGGATTCCAGGTAGAGAAAACTGTGTGGACAAAAGTACCAAGTCAAAAGAGCTTTTGAGACCTATGAAAAGTATCAAGTAGTTTAATATCTCTGAAACATAATGTACAATAGAGGAGTAGGAAAGAGGCCAAGCTTGATTCTGAGAGGCCTGGAATACACCAGGAAGACTTTGAAATTTATTCAACTGGCAAAGGGGTCCCTTTGATTTTTTTGAGAAATAAGCTTACAATTTTTAGCTCAGCCTTACAAAGTTATATTTGCCAGGAGACTGCTGAAGGTCTAGAGACCCATCAAACTTCTTATTTATTAAGCAGTCTGTGATTAACATATACACACTTCTGTATATAAAACAGGTAATCAACAATGACCTACTGTACACAGGGAACTCTAGTCAATATTCTGTAATAACCTATATAGGAAAAGAATCTGAAAAAGAATGGATATATGTATATGCATATAAATCTCTTTGCTGTATTAAGACAAACACAACTTTACTTGCAAATCAACTTGCAAATAAAAATTCACTTGTAAAATAAAAATGAATTAAAAATTTTAAAAATAAAAATAGTTATAAAATCACATAAATGTATACATTCATCAAATAAAATTTAGAAAAAATGAGTAAGCAAAAAAGAAAAAAAATCAGGTCAAAATACAGCCATTTGTAAACATTCACTGGTATACAGGAGAGACAGTGTGAACCATATACTATCCACTCTCTTTTAAAGACATCTTTGTTCACTTTTTATATCACATTGTTTTTAGTCGCCAAGTCCTATTCTATTCTTTGTGACCCCATGGTCTATAGCATGCCAAGGTTCCCTGTCCTTCATCATCTCCTGGAGTTTGCCCAAGTTCATATCCATTGCATTCGTGATGCCATCCAACCATCTTATCCTCTGTTGCCCTCTTCTCCTTCTACCATATGCATCAATAAATATGCTTATACATTTTTCTTTTAGTGACCACATAAGTTACCATTATATGGATACACCTGGGAAATGACATGATTGCAATATTCAACATGAAAGGATTAGTCACACTAACATCTGTAACCATGAGCTGTCAAGGAGGTAATTACTGTATGTGTTAAAAATTGGGAATGGTACCTCAGTGAAACAGTGAAAGAAGATAGGGTTTATACTTTGAGCATATTGATTAAAGCAGGCTCCAACTCTTATCAGCTGTGTTTTGGATAAATTTTTTACTTTAGCCTCAGTTTTCTGGAGTTCACCATTATAACTTACATGCTATCTATGAAATACATCCATAAGGATCCAGTACAAAGCCTAGCATAGAAGCCACTCAATATTAGATTTTTCTTTGATGATGGATTGATCCTCAGATGTATGTGGGAGATGAATAACATTAAAGAAGACAGATGTCCAGGACTCAAGGTGACATAACTAGGAAGAAGACGCTATAAAAATGGAGATTTCAGATATCTGAGTAGGTATAGAGGAAGGCAGATGTTCTGCTAACCAGGAACATGAGCACCCATCCAAGGCTGCACTGACATTCACATATATATTAATGGTGAATGAGGATAATGAATGACATTACTGCACTTCAGCCTACACATATCAGGGTCATCTGTACGCCTTCAGTTTCCTTCACTAGCAATGTATTAAACACTCATACGGTGCCGCATAACAATTAACCAAAGTTTCCAAATGAGCATAGGTTAGACTCCTTCAATCCACTTTATACTTTGGAATCCTGGTGAAACATTATTAGCAAAAAGAAGCTCACATTTTACATCTAGACATAATCTGTGACAATGAAGCCAGGGTTACACATTGTACTCATAGTTTCCATTGTATTTTCCGGCTTTGTGAGGAATACATAAATAGGCCAAGTATCTAGTGATGGCCAGAAAGGTGATCTGGATTGCATAAGAGGAATAAATGAAGACAAATCTATTCCCCTGCTCGAAAAGCAACCCAGCGCACACAATATTCTGACAGTGAATCAATTCCTTCAGTAGGATTTATGAAGACGGCATGCCTCTAAGAGCTTAGGTTTTGTTTAATCCTGTTTAAAGGGTTGTTTTATGTCAAATTCTTTTGTAAGTATTATTGATTTTAGGTTTTACTTAGACTACAATAATAACATTGCAGCTTCATCCAAGGATATAGTCTCAAAATCAGGTTTACCAATGATTGGTAAAGAAATTATGAAAAAGTTATTAAAATGACTTACTCCAAATAATATTACTGTGATACCTTGCAAAGCATTAGAGTAGAATGTGTGCCCTAGATATTGAAATATGACCTAATTTAGCAAGCAGTTCATTGCTTAAACATCCTTCCAGTCCTTTGGTACTTCGATAGTGAAGTGCAGGTAAACATAGGAGTAAGTGACTTTTTAAATAGCCCAATCTAACCTGAGAAGGAAGATGAGACCCCTGATTTTTCTTGCTTTCCAAAGTAAAAGACTACACAAATTTCTAACAGTTTGATCAAAATCATGGTGAGGAAAATAGAATATTCAGCATTTCAAATTTAATGACTCACATTTTTTTTTGGTCATCTCCTTCAATAGAAAATACTGGCTAGCAAGTAAAAAGATGACTTGCAAAATTACATTAGCACATCAGGAGAACGGTTTGTGAGAGATCTACTTATTAGAACAATACTAGAAAATTATATCCCTTAAAATTTAGTAATAGTACTCATCTGAAATAAATCATACAGTTTTGTACATCTGAAATAATCGTAATGCAAAGGCAACAATATGGCAAGTTTATGAAGAATTCAGAATCAAAATACATATAAATGGATTAATAAAATTGCTATCATGCTTTCTCTATTTGTAATATCATCAGCACGATAATATTTTCTTGCAACCAATTTCAACTGAAACTTGAGTTTATAGAAAAATAAAACTGAAATTCAATTAAATGCTTTCATTTATTTATACAAAGAAAAAAAATCACCTTAAGTGTTTGCTGATCTCCAAAAACTATATCTGTGATAGGTAAACAAGTATGATTTGGCCCCTGCCCTAGTGAATTAAATTATTTTCATAGCTTTCATAAATTAACACTTAATTTGCAAACATAAATGTACTTAATGAAGATATTAGAGAAGAAAAGATGGACTATGAGACAGTACTTATTAGATAAAAAGGCAAAGCTCTATACTTTGAAATAATCTACTCTAGGCCTTGAAAATAAAGCAAAAATATATACCTATTATGTCTAAATAAAGTGAAGGGCAATGATTAACAGCTATCAAGCCACAGTGAATGGGGCTTCCCAGGTGTCCTAGTGGTAGAGAATCCACCCGCCAATGCAGGAGACACAGGACATGGGTTTCATCCCTGAGTCATGAAGATACCCCAAAAGATGAAATGACAACCCACTCCAGGATTCTTGTCTGGGAAATCCCATGGACAGGAGCCTGGAAGGGCTACCACCCATGGAGTCACAAAAGAGTCTTATTTAACTTAGAGACTATACAACAAAAACAACCACCACAGTGACTAGTATGGTTAGGCAAATTGTAAAACTCAAGGAATGGAAATTTGACTTCCTTCTTTCTTTTCTAAAAGACAATTTTTAGTTCTTTATTTATTTTTGGCTGTATCATTCTGCATGTGAGATCTTAGTTCCCCAACCAGGGACAGAGCCTCTGCAAACTTCAGTGGAAACATGGAGTCATTACCACTGGACCACCAGGGAATCCCCTGACTTATTTTTCACCAACACATTTCTTATGACTGGATTACACAGTAATTCCCCCCACAAACTCCCATAAAGACAAACTGAAGTCCCTGGAGCCACTAAGTGATATGAGTTAATTAATTAATTAAAAATCTGAATGCTTTTTACAACTTTTTGAAAATAACACAATAAGGAATAACCTAAATAAAGCTGAGGCAGTTTCTTAGCCAAGCCAGAAAAAGGCAAATTGCAATATGTTCCCATGCTCTTTCTGTCATTTCAGCCTTGTTAGAGTCTCCTTAGTTTGTGGCATTTAAAGTTAAAAAACAAAAGCTACAGAGAAAGGAAAATTGACTTGATTGTCAAATCTGAAGCACTTCCATATAGGCTCCCCATATCTATACTTCTACACCAATGAGAATTACCTAGAGAAATGCTAGAGACATGATATGCATTTGAAGTCACATAATGATTATGAGGGAAAAGCAGATACAGAGCAGTCAATCTAATGTTTGGGGGATGATTTTATTGAAGACTTATCTTAAGAAAAGGTTTCTATTCATAAGAGCTAAGGTATGCATTTCTGATTAAATGGTATATAAAATCATTGAAGAATACTGTCAATTAAAATATTAACACAAATCTCATTATTTAATTTTCACCATACAGAATATGAAATAAACATAATATATAAGAACATACACACATACCATTGATCCACCGAGCTTCTGGATCATGAAGCACAAACTCTTTCCTGAAGAGGTCTTCTAAAGACAATCTGGTTTCTGATGAATTTGTGAGTTCATCTAAAATAAAATAAATTGTAGGTTAGGCACTTATCTCATGTTACTTTTAAAAACTAATGAATTATAATATTTGGACTATTTTGCTTCAAAAACATGTTAATAAGATAATATAAAATGGCAATGCTAATTTTCTTTGGCTTTAGAAGTTTGTTCCATGACTTTACGTTGTGATATGTAATATGAAAACAGTGAATTGTGCCTCAAAGGATACATTTTTTGCTGTTTAACCATAATCCAGCCCACTATTTTCCAAAATAAGTTCAACATATTCTAATGATAAATTTACAGTTTTGTTATAAATATCAAAGATGAAGAGGTAAATGTTATCAATGAATATGATAAATAAATCTTCCCAAATTGAAAGGAAGTTCACCAAATAAACAGAATAAATGCCAAATTTCAACAGATAATTACCATCCAACAAATACTAGGTGAGTCTAGGAGTCAAATGCAAAAATTGCAAAAATAATACAATGCCAGACTATGAATGAAAAGTGTACATTCATATTAGTCCCTGACACAAAAACTAGGTGTACTTCCCTTTTATATTCCAAAATCTAAGAAACAGAAGAACACAATTTAAGCACCAAAATTAAACCCAGCAAGCAAGTTTTTAGATGAAAAAGTCTATAAACAAGTTAGAGATATTTTATTTTCTTTGTAAAACAATGCCATTTTTTTTTTTACTGTATAAAACCATCTTTGTGACCTTTCAGCTGTGACCTTAACTCTTGTTGAAAATAAAGTATCAATAATATATGCTAACATCATTAGATATTATTTTTAAAGGCTCAGTACTTATTGCAACAAGGTTTTGTTTCTTCCAGTAGAAAAGTTGGGGCAAAGAATCAATAACTTTAAATGCAATTTCCTTCAACATGAGTCAAGCATGTATTTACCCTACCAAATAATTGCTCAGAAACAACTGAAAAATAGATAACAAGTGGAACTAGTGAGAATCATGTGATCCAAGCCTAGCATAAAATTATCTGCAAAACAAAATGCTCCATTTGACAGTCTCATATGACAAAATTTAAAATTATCTTACTCATTCAACAAATAATAGGGCTCTTAATTTTCAAAGTGTTAAGTAAAGTAATGTAAGGTGCAAGAGACATATCTATTCCATGTCCCAAGGGCTTCATACAAAGCAAGAAAGAATATGATTGATGTCAGAATGAGGATATAGAGTACTGTATAAACAGAAAGAAAGGAAGGAAAATACCTTGCAAAAACAATCAGAAAAGACTTCAGTGAAAAACAAAATGAACAACTATCAACTATTGCTGGTGGGAATGAAAAATGGTACAGATACTTTGGAAGACAGTTTGGTGGTTTCTTATAAAACTAAACATATAATCTAACAATTGTGTTCTATAGTATTTACCCAAACAAGTTGAAAACTTACAGCCACACAAAAATCTGTACATGGACGTTTATGGTAGCTTTATTCATAATTGTTAAAACTTGGAAGCAACCAAGATGCCCTTCAGTAGGTGAACAGATAAACTGTGGTCCAGATGTTGTGATATTAGGTAGTGATAAAAAGAAATGAGCTATCAACCATGAGAATCATGGAAGAATCTTAGGTTATTAAGTGAAAGAGGCCAGTCTGAAGACTGCATACTGTATGATTCCAACTACTTAACACACTGAAAAATGTAAACACTGAAGACTCTAAAAATATCACAGAAAACTAACCAAACTGATCACATGGATCACACCCTTGTCTAACTCAATGAAACTATGAGCCATAACATGTAGGGCCACCCAAGACAGACAGGTCGTGGTGGAGAGTTCTGACAAAACATGGTCCACTAGAGAAGGGAATGGCAAAGGCAAACCACTTCAGCATTCTTGAGAGCACCATAAACAGTATGAAAAGTTATAATGCCAGATACATGTAATTATACATTTGTCCAAATTCATAGAATGTACAAAAGCAAGAGTGAACCCTAAAGTAAAATACGGACTTTGGCCGATAATGATACATCAATATAAGTTCATCAATTGTAGCAAACATATCTTGGGTGGGATAATAACAGCGCAGAAGGTTTTACCCAGGTGAAGGTAAAAGGGAAATTTCTATACCTTCTGTTCAATTTTTCTGTGAACATAAAATTTCTCTTGAAAATAAAATTTATTCATTTTCATGTTAAAGTTAAATGACCTGGGCCTTTCAGGTTTCATTTCTGGATCTTTCTTTTGTGGAACTTCCCTGTAGCTCATACAGTAAAGAATCTGCCTGCAGTGCATGAGACCTGGGTTTGATCCCTGGGTTGGGAAAAATCCTCTGGAGAAGGGAATGGCAATCCACTCCAGTATTCTTGCCTGGAGGATCCCATGGACAAAGGAGCCTGGCAGGGTACAGTTCGTGGGGTCACAAAGAGTCAGACATCACTAAGCGACTAACACTACTTTCAGGTTTCAAAATACAGAGAAAGGGAATGGCATGGACAAATGAAGGAATGAGAACATTTTAGGAAAAAGGATGAGTGCTTTTTGTTTGACAAAGAAAAAGAGCCATGATTCTACCATTAATTTTCTGTCATAGGAGTTTGGGATTTTAATAAAATGAGCTAGTTTTATTAGGACTTCAGAAAATATATTTATTCAATGAGATATCGCAATAAGACCGATTTTGTTGTAGATAAGTTTCACAATGTAAAGTTTCCTGAAATTATATAAAAGCACCATAATTTGTCCAGTCCTTTCAATTTTTACATGATTATGGCAAATCCCATGGACAGAGGAGCCTGGTGGGCTGCAGTCCATGGGGTCACTAGGAGTTGTACACGACTGAGCAACTTCACTTTCATGCATTGGAGAAGGAAATGGCAACCCATTCCAGTGCTCTTGCCTGGAGAATCCGAGGGAGAGGGGAGCCTGGTAGGCTGCCGTCTATGGGGTCACACAGAGTCGGACACGACTGAAGTGACTTAGCAGCAGCAGCAGCATATTTCATCATCTCTATTTGAGAGGCATTTATTTAGCTGATCCAAGGAAAGAGTGGAAGGTAGGATCTAACTTTCAATGGGAAGGTAGATTATTCTAACATAGTATATTAAAAATGATCCTTATCAATTGAATTGAAAAATTAACTATAATTTTGTTCTTAGGTAAATTCCACATATTTTATTTATTGCATCTTTTAGTAAGATATAAAACAAACAAACAAAAAACATCTTTAAAGCAATTACACTGTACCATATAATTATTTTCAAATATCAATAGTTTTTCAAATACTATTTCTAAAACATGCATTCTTTCATATGAGCTTGAATCATATTAAAACCCACCAAATTAGAAATCTTACTAAAATAGCAAAACATATACACAGTGAATTGAAAAACTCTAAACATTTTGTAATATAAAGTTTCTCTTTTTCAGAACTACTTAGTTCACTCATATACACTGTTTCATTTTCTACTTTTCATGTAGATCCTTTACATTCCTATTGTATTTACTAGCAAGTATATATGTTTTGTTTGGGGTTTCCCTGATAGCTCAGTTGGTAAAGAATCTGCCTGCAATGCAGGAGACCCCACTTGGATTCCTGGGTCAGGAAGATCTGCTGGAGAAGGGATAGGCTACCCACTCCAGTATTCTTGGGCTTCCCTTGTGGCTCAGCTGGTAAAGAATCCACCTGCAATGCAGGAGACCTGGGTTCAATTCCTGGGTTGGGAAGACATCCTGGAGAAGGGAAAGGCTACCCACTTCAGTGTTCTGGCCTGGAGAATTCCATGAACTGTACAATCTACGGGATCGCAAAGAGTTGGACATGACTGAGCAACTTTCTCTCACACATATGTTTTGTTACTGTGAACAGACTATTTCCCATTCTTCATCTAAATAACTTTATATATGTATATATAAATCATTACATTATTTACCATATCACATTCACTTTAAAATGCCAATGGAAATGAAATCTTTTTTTTCTACTTATTAAATTATATAACCTGAAAATAATCTTTTCTTTTCATAAAGTTTAAATTTATACCTATATGTATGTACATATATTTACATACACATGGGCTTCCCTGGTGGCTCAGATGGTAAAAGAATCTGCCTGCAATGCCAGAGACCTGGGTTCAATCCCTAGGTCAGAAAACCCATTCCAGTATTACTACCTGGAGAATCCCCATGGACAGAGGACCCTGGTGAGCTACAGTCCATGGGGTTGCAGAGTCAGACATGACTGAGTGACTAAGCACAGCACATACATTCATATAGCACATACATNGTAAAGAATCCACCTGCAATGCAGGAGACCTGGGTTCAATCCCTAGGTCAGAAAACCCATTCCAGTATTACTACCTGGAGAATCCCCATGGACAGAGGACCCTGGTGAGCTACAGTCCATGGGGTTGCAGAGTCAGACATGACTGAGTGACTAAGCACAGCACATACATTCATATAGCACATACATACATATGGGCTTCCCTGGTGGCTCAGATGGTAAAGAATCTGTAATGCAGGAGACCGGGGTTTAATTATTGGTTCAGGAAGAGCTTGTGGAGAGAATGGCTACCCAGTCCCATATTCCTACCTAGAGTATCCCATGGACAGAGGAGCCTGGCAAGCTACAGTCTATGGGGGTCTCAAAGAGTTGGACAGAGTGACTAACACTTTCCACTTTCACATATATATACATACGTTTATATATATATACACTTATATGTAAAATATATACACACAGGTATATACAAGATATATAAAATTTTCAGATATTACAGATCACATGCAGTTGTAAGAAATACAGAAAGACAGATCCTTTATACCCTTCATCCAGTTTCCATCAATCACATATATTTGTATAATCAATAGCACAAAAAGAAAATTGATATTTTCCATCAACTTTTTTCAGATATCACCAGTTTTGCATGTATTCCTTTGTGTATGTGTGTGTATATGTGGCCGCATTTATTTCTATGTAGTTGTATCAAATACGATGAGCATCAGTAAAGACAAAGAACAGTTCTGTCACCAGGATCTCCTGTGTTTTCCTTTTGTCACATAGCCTCTCTCTGAAACCTTTCGCAACCACTAATCTGCTTGTTCATCTCTATAATTTTGCAATTTCAAGGCAGTTGTGGAAACATGCATTATGTAATATTTTGAGATTGGCCTTTTTCACTCAGCATAATTGTTTTGAAATCCACTTTAGTCTTTGAGTGTATCAGAACTTCATTTCTTTTTGCTGTTTGCTGATATTCCAAGGCATGAACGTACCAGTTTGTTGAACTGTTCATCTGTTGAAGGAAATCTGGGTTATCATTTGTAGTCTGGGTCTACTATCAATAAAGTTGCTATGAACACTATTTATAGGTTTTTATGTGAACATAAATGTTCCTTTCCATGGGATAGATGCCAAAATATACAATTGTTGGGTCGTATGGTACATATTTATTTTTGTAAGAAAAAAAAATCTAGTTTTTCTGCATTCCTCCAAGGATTTTTTTTTTAATAAGCTATTTTGACATGCGGATAATGAATGCCATTGTGGCTTTAACTTGCATTACCCTAAGAGCTAATGAACATCTTTTAATGTGCTTATTTGTGATATTTATATCTTCTTCAGTATTCTTGCCTGGAAAATCCCATGGACAGAGGAGCCTGGTAGGCTGCAGTCCATGGGATCTCTAAGGGTCGGACACGACTGAGCGACTTCACTTTCACTTTTCACTTTCCTGCATTGGAGAAGGAAATGGCAACCCACTCCAGTGTTCTTGCCTGGAGAATCCCAGGGACGGGGGAGCCTGGTGGGCTGCCGTCTATGGGGTCGCACAGAGTCGGACATGACTAAAGTGACTTAGCAGCAGCAGCAGCAGTGAAATGTCTGATAATGTCATTTGCCCATTTTCTAATTGGATTGTTTTGTTTGTGGGATTGGTTAACCATTGAGTTTAGAGAGTATTTATATTCTGATACAACTCATTTGTTGATATGTCAACTCAAATTTCCTCAAACTCTCTCACTTCTTTTCCTCCTCTTAAAAGGGACTTTTGCAGAGGAAAAGATTTTTTGTTTTTTCAGTTTTGATGAAGTCTAGTTTATCATTTTATAAATCACACTTTTGCTGTCAAGACTTAGAATGTTTCAAATAACACTGAAGATTTTCTTTTATCCTGAATGAGTCATAGTTTTATATTCTACATATAAATCCCTGAATGATCTTGAGATATAGTTTGTCTATCATATGAGGAATAGAGATTAATATTTTATTTTATATTTTTGGCATACTGCATGACAACTAACTGTTCCAGCACCATTGATTAAAAGATGTTTATTTCATTTTAGTGAATCATTTCATTAGCTTCATTGTCAAAGCAATGTTGAATAATAATGATAAAAATAACAATCTTGTTGTTTTCTTCTATTATGGCAGCATCTTTAATATTTCATTACTTAATATATTTTCTAGGTTATTGGAAAGGAATCTCTATCATTCTTAAGTAATTTGTTTTTATTTCTATGACATTTAGAAGTTTTATTTGAAATTATGTTATGATACACTTACAGCCTATTATGTAAAAATATTTTCTTTTAATGTGTTGATATAAAAATTGTTTAAAAGAAATTTCCTTATTCCAACCACCATTATTTCTGTAACAAAATCCAACTGCTCATGGAAAATTATTATTACTTCTATATTGCTAGATTAATATGTTAAATATTTATTTAAATGCTTATATTTTTAATGAATTAAACTAATGATCTTTTTTTTTCATTTTTACTGTACTGATCATTAAACACTTCAATATTTTATTAAGAATTTTGAACTTCATTTATTTTGGTAATCTGAAATAGTTTAAGAATTTTAATAGTAAGGATTTTTTAACTCCAATTGCCTCTGGAACTTATTATAAAATCAATTCTTCAAAGTAATTCAAATTATTGTGATTAAATCTAAAATTTAAACAATAATATAACTTAAGGATTAATTTATTTGTCTTCATTCATTACTGAGTGAGCTCTGTACTTCATTTCTTTTCTGTTTTTCTATTTTTGGCTCATTTCTTTAAATTTTTCCTTAGCTGTGAGGCACTATCACTGAGGTCTCTTGAACTTTTCAGTCCTAGAATAGAGACTTCTTCTTTAACACATAATGAATAATTAACCTTCTGTTTTAATAACCTTAGAGTCTAACTTTTATCCCCTATCTCCTTTCATCTCCACATCTCATCACGGTCTTTTGGTGCCTGCATCCTTTGTAATCTATCATCCCTCTTCCAGATGCTCCCTCAAGTCATATTGGATATAAGTAACCTCACTTGAGAAGAAACTTAAGCTCTGCAAAGTTAAAGATTTTGACAAAGGTCACGTGGTCAGTAAGAGGCAGGACTGAAATTGGGGCCTACATCTCTTTGACTTACTAAGCTACAATGATTCACAAAATAAGTTTTATTTCCTCATTATCTTTGTATGAGTGCCTGCTAAGTTGCTTCAGTCTTGTCTGCCTCTTTGCGACCCTACTGGACTCCAGCCTGACAGCCTCCTCTGTCCATGGGATTCTATAATTAAGAATACTGGAGTGGGTTACCATGCTCTCCTCCAGGGGATCTTCCCTACCCAGAGATCAAACAAGCATCTCTTACGCCTCTTGCCTTGGCAAGCAGGTTCTTTACCACCAGCACCACCTGGGAGGCCCCTTATTCACTTTAATATTGTGTTAATTAAATTTTTTTAACATACAATTTTATAGAGATAACTTTGAGAACATCCTTACTTCTTTATAGCTACAAGAACCTTTCTCCTAATTGAAATTCAACCGCTCTGTGTACCTCTCCAGACCTTATTAGCATCCTGTTCTGTTCCAGCCTGCTCATGAAAGTGTCCATCTATTTTTGCATATAGAGCAGTGTTGGAGCATTCACAAAAAAGTGGGGCTTTTGTTTGTTTCCCTCAGGAAACTGTCCATAATATATCAGCTTGAAACTCCACATTTACCCTCGGCTCACTGTTGCATGATATTTAGTACTAATATTAGTAGCATCACCTATCACATCTCATCAGCAAACAAGTATAACTCAATTGCAACTTGATTTCTAAGATAATTTATGTTAGAATCAACTTGAGAAACCTGACTATTTGATACATTTTATTAATGTTCTCCCTATTTTAACTCCACTGTTGCACTTAAACAGAGAAGCCTGGCTTGCATTCTTTCCATGGCTCCCACTATGCAATCACTCACATTAGATACTGAGAGAGTAGCTTAGAAGGAAATTGATATTAGACTATAAATAATTCTAAGAGATGATCCCTCATGCACAACTCCTTTCTTAGAAATCCTCAGAGGAAAAAGTTATGATATCAGTATCTGTTTCCTAATATCAAAAAATATATATACTTAAATTTAATATTCACCTCATAGACCTTGGGGCTTCCCTCATAGCTCAGCTGGTAAAAGAATCAGCCTGCAATGCAGGAGACCCCCGTTCAATTCCTGGGTTGAGAAGATCCCCTGGAGAAGAGAAAGGCTACCCACTCCAGTATTCTTGGGCTTCCCTTGTGGCTTAACTGGTAAAGAATCTGCCTGCAATGTGGGAGACCTGGGTTTGAGCCCTGGGTTGCGAAGATCCCTTGGAGAAGAGAAAGGCTATCCATTCCCGTATTCTGGCCTGGAGAATTCCATAGACTAGTCCATGGGTTTGCAAAGAGTCAGACATGACTGAGCAACTTTCACTTCTCTTCATAGACCTTATCCTCCATTAGTAAGGTAGTGGGTAACACATCTTATCTTTAGTTATTTTGTAACTACACTTCTGCAATGTGTGTGTATGTATATATGAGTGTGGGTACCTGTTAAAAGTCTTAAAATCTAATATGTGCTGACAGTTGCAATTAAAATGCCAAATATTTGCTGACCAAATATTAATAGAATCCTATGATTATGATTATAATTATGAATAGGAGCACAAAGATCCAAAGAGATGCACAATATAACAATGGTCACAAGTAATTAACGAACTGGAAACAGTAATTACTTGTTAAATTGTTACAAGATATAGAATCTTAACTAAAACATTAATCTTTGGCAACAGAATAGGAAACAGAATTGACATTAAATAATTCACTCCATGTTCTTTTCTCTGTACTAGTCTCTCATTTATGATCATAGACTTCTATTGGCATTTCTGTGCTTTCTTCCAAAAATCCAATCTTGTTTTTAAATGGCTTTTTGAAATAAGTTAGCTGTATAATCTTAGAAGAGAAAAGAAAGTTCTTCAGTACTAAAGTTCTTCAGTACTGAAGAAAAACTAATTTGTGACTTTCAGTAAGTGTGTTCCTTACTGAAATTGTGTTAATTTTAATAGGTTTACTCTTGATATTAGTGGTTCAGACATATTTCTTTTAATGTAAATCTTAAGTCTGAAATAATGTCATATTAAAACAGTTATAAAAAGAAAAGTCTAATCAGGTACTTATTCAGAATTCCTCTTTCTGCTCATGGCATTCTCTATTTTCTCTGGATGTCCAGTATACCAACACTTTTATTTCCCAATTCTACCTTTAAATCTCTATTTATTCTTAAAGCTAATCATCATATCCTGTCTTTAACATCACTAGAGACTAGTCTTCTAGTGCATTTCCATTTTTAAACATTATTGATTGTTTAAAGTTCATGGAAAGGGTAACATCCTCTTCTTATATAACTAGTTGAGAATACTGAATGCAAATGATAGTGGTCACATCAAATTCCATATGTTTTCAAAATATTTGCTAATTGTGAATCTCCTAGTCAGACTTAAAAGTTTTATTTTACTATTTAACAACTAAAGCACTAATTCCCCTTTGATATTCCATCATTTTCCTATTCTGTTCTTTCACTAGGATGCTGAACTATGACTCAGAATACTAAATATTGTCAAAATATATGTCATTTGAGATCTTGAACTATATTTCAAATTCTTTTTAAAATTTTCTAATTTATCACCAAGAAAATTAACAAAGGATTACCATTTCCAGTTCAGTTCAGTTCAGTCACTCAGTCGTGTCCAACTCTTTGCCACCCCATCAATAGCAGCACCCCAGTCCTCCCAGTCCATCACCAACTCCCAGAATTCACTCAGACCCAAGTCCACTGAGTAGGTGATGCCATCCACCCAATCATCCTCTGTCATCGCCTTTTCCTCCTGCCCCCAATCCCTCACAGCATCAGAGTCTTTTCCAATGAGTCAGCTCTTCACATCAGGTGGTCAAAGTATTGGAGTTTCAGCTTTAGCATCATTCCTTCCAAAGAATACCCAGGACTGATCTCCTATAAAATGGATTGGTTGGATCTCCTTACAGTCAAAGGGACTCTCAAGAGTCTTCTCCGACACCACAGTTCAAAAGCATCAATTCTTTGGTGCTAAGCTTTCTTCACAGTCCAACTCTCACATCCATACATGACCACTGGAAAAACCATATCCTTGACTAGACAGACCTTTGTTGGCAAAGTAATGTCTCTGCTTCTGAATATGCTATCTAGGTTGCTCATAACTTTCCTTCCAAGGTGTAAGCATCTTTTAATTTCATGGCTAAAATCACCATCTGCAGTGACTTTGGAGCTTAAAAAAATAAAGTCTGACACTGTTTCCACTGTTTCCCCATCTATTTCCCATGAAGTGGTGGGACCAGAGGCCATCATCTTCATTTTCTGAATGTTGAGCTTTAAGCCAACTGTTTCACTCTCCACTTTCACTTTCATCAAGAGGCTTTTTAGTTCCTCTTCACTTTCTGCCATAAGGGGGGTCTCATATTTCTCCCGGCAATCTTGATTCCAGCTTGTGCTTCTTCTAGCCCAGCGTTTCTCATTATGTACTCTGTATATAAGTTAAATAAGCAGGGTGACAATATACAGCCTTGACATACTCCTTTTCCTATTTGGAACCAGTCTGTTGTTCCAATTCCAGTTCTAACTGTTGCTTCCTGACCTGCATATAGGTTTCTCAAGAGGCAGGTCAGGTGGTCTGGTATTCCCATCTCTTGAAGAATTTTCCACAGTTTATTGTGATCCAGGGGATTGGGAAGATCCCCTGGAGAAGGAAATGGCAACCCACTCCAGTACTCTCACCTGGAGAATCCCATGGAGGGAGGAGCCTAGTGGGCTACAGTCCACGGGGTCACAAAGAGTCGGACATGACTGAGCAACTTCACTTCACATTGTGATCCTCACAGTCAAAGGCTTTGGCATAATCAATAAAGCAGAAATAGATGTTTTTCTGGAACTCTCTTGCTTTTTCCATGATCCAGTGGATGTTGGCAATTTGATCTCTGGTTCCTATGCCTTTTCTAAAACCAGCCTGAACATCTGGAAGTTCAGGGTTCATGTACTGCTGAAGCCTGGCTTGGAGAATTTTGAGTATTACTTTACTAGCGTGTGAGATGAGTGCAATTGTGCGGTAGTTTGAGCATTCTTTGGCATTGCCTTTCTTTGGGATTGGAATGAAAACTGATCTTTTCAGTTCTGTGGCCACTGCTGAGTTTTCCAAATTTGCTGGCATATTGAGTGCAGCACTTTCATAGCATCATCTTTAGGATTTGAAATAGCTCAGCTGGAATTCCATCACCTCTNCCAGCATTTCTCATGATGTACTCTGCATAGAAGCTAAATAAGCAGGGTGACAATATACAGCCTTGACGTACTCCTTTTCCTATTTGGAACCAGTCTGTTGTTCCAATTCCAGTTCTAACTGTTGCTTCCTGACCTGCATATAGGTTTCTCAAGAGGCAGGTCAGGTGGTCTGGTATTCCCATCTCTTGAAGAATTTTCCACAGTTTATTGTGATCCAGGGGATTGGGAAGATCCCCTGGAGAAGGAAATGGCAACCCACTCCAGTACTCTCACCTGGAGAATCCCATGGAGGGAGGAGCCTAGTGGGCTACAGTCCACGGGGTCACAAAGAGTCGGACATGACTGAGCAACTTCACTTCACATTGTGATCCTCACAGTCAAAGGCTTTGGCATAATCAATAAAGCAGAAATAGATGTTTTTCTGGAACTCTCTTGCTTTTTCCATGATCCAGTGGATGTTGGCAATTTGATCTCTGGTTCCTATGCCTTTTCTAAAACCAGCCTGAACATCTGGAAGTTCAGGGTTCATGTACTGCTGAAGCCTGGCTTGGAGAATTTTGAGTATTACTTTACTAGCGTGTGAGATGAGTGCAATTGTGCGGTAGTTTGAGCATTCTTTGGCATTGCCTTTCTTTGGGATTGGAATGAAAACTGATCTTTTCAGTTCTGTGGCCACTGCTGAGTTTTCCAAATTTGCTGGCATATTGAGTGCAGCACTTTCATAGCATCATCTTTAGCTATATATACCGTTTAGAATGTAAATTGAGGAATAAAAGTATGTATAATTGAAACAGAAGAAAATTACAAGATGTGTTCTGGTACAAGCTACATCTCCTTTGTTTTTTATTACTAAATGAAGAGGTATATGGAAATCATTAGGCAATGTAATTAGCTCATTTAATGTTAGCCACTGTCATTATTATTATTAAAATGTTAAAATGTATAGGTCAGTACAAAGCAAATTTGAATTTTGAAATTTCAAAGTCACAAAACAAAATGTTTTTCCTCCCTCTTGAGTTTTTGTCTCTTTCATGGTTTCCTTTAGCCCAAATATTACCAATATGTTTTTGTAAGTACCTACCAAAAGTATAGCATTGAGTTGTACCTTTCAGGTGAAAAATTTAGTGAAATGTAAAATTCACTTAAAAGCCTCTTTTTAAAAAAAATTTATGTAAATGTGTCAGGTCTTAGTTGCATCATGTGGGATCTCTGTGAATCATGTGAGACCCTTCCTTGTGGCTTAGTAATTGCAGAGCATGGAAATAGTTGCTCTGCAGCAAATGGGATCTTAGTTACCAGACCAGGGATTGAACCGATGTTCCCTACATCGCAAGGCAGATTCTTAACCACTGAACCACCAGTGAAGTCCCAGAAGTCTCTTTCTGCAAAAGAGTATTCGGTTATTTTGAACTCGGATGGTCAAAACAATGGATCACACAAATAAATTGTAAATCAGTCATGTCAGTGAAGGAAACTTGAAGCAGCTTGTCACTTAGTATTCTGGACACCGATTCATCCATTTGAACAAAAGAACAAAGGGAATTACTACAGTGCAATCCATCTGTTTTATAGTCCCAGATAATTACCTTTGTTCCTCTTGGTATGCCAAGAGTTTCCTTTATCTCTTTCTTTTGCCTTTTCCTTCTCTAATATTGTGTTGTGGCACTAGCAAAGTTTCTTGAATAAAGAGGCCAGTCAATCCATTATCCTCACCAATTCTATCATCTAGAACCACTTTTAACTCATATGAACCTTGTATCTTATAAAGTCTAATTATATATCCTTTTCAAATAGAATTTACTTCCTAAATCAGATTATCTTCCAATGAATTGTCTTGCCTTCTTAAGTATCACATATTTCCAGCATGTAGCTTTCATGTAAAAAAGCCATATTTTAATTATAAAAAGTCATTTAATAATTCAACTATGTGAAAAGTTACTAAATTGTAACTAACACTGGGTCTATACTGAATAGAATGAAGAGAACAGCTGGCAAGGAAGGTATTAAATATTTACTTAGCTGTCACTCCCAATTCTGTCCCTTTTCACCATCCATAGGGAGAAGTTACAGGAAATTTATGTTGAATACAAAATATCAAAAAATGGATTACAAGATACTTGCCTCCTATGATCAATTCATCTTCTCAAGTCTCCCAATACACAGTTTTGAACTTATGCTCCCACTCTCTATATTCAAATACGGACAAGAATTAATGCTGAAATAACCTAGATAGCATATTCAAAAGCAGAGACATTACTTTGCCGACTAAGGTCCATCTAGTCAAGGCTACGGTTTTTCCAATAGTCATATATGAATGTGAGAGTTGGACTGTGAAGAAGGCTGAGTGCCAAAGAACTGATGCTTTTGAACTGTGGTGTTGGAGAAGACTCTTGAGAGTCCCTTGTACTGCAAGGAGATTCAACCAGTCCATTCTGAAGGAGATCAGCCCCGGGATTTCTTCAGAGGGAATGATGCTAAAGCTGAAACTCCAGTACTTTGGCCACCTCATGCAGAGTTGACTCGTTGGAAAAGACTCTGATGCTGGGAAGGATTGGGGGCAGGAGGAGAAGGGGATGACAGAGGATGAGATGGCTGGATGGCATCACTGACTCAATGGACGTGAGTCTGAGTGACCTCCAGGAGTTGGTGATGGACAGGGAGGCCTGGCATGCTGCAATTCATGAGGTGGCAAAGAGTC
>SJYA01000284.1:247851-296232 GCA_006410615.1 Neotragus moschatus
CTTTTTGGGGTGTTAGTTCTGAAAGGTCTTGGATGTCTTCATAGAATTGTTCAACTTCAGCTTCTTCAGCATTACTGGTTGGAGCATAGACTTGGATTACCGTGATATTGAATGGTTTGCCTTGGAAATGAACAAAGATCATTCTATTGTTTTTGAGACTGTATCCAAGTACTGCATTTCAGACTCTTTTGTTGACCATGATGGCTACTCCATTTCTTCTAAGTGATTCCTGCCTGCAGTAGTAGATACAATGGTCATCTGAGTTAAATTCACCCATTCCAGTCCATTTTAGTTCGCTGATTCCTAGAATGTCGATGTTCACACTTGCCATCTCTTGTTTGACCACTTCCAATTTGCCTTGATTCATGGACCTGACATTCCAGATTCCTATGCAATATTGCTCTTTACAGCATCAGACCTTGCTTCTATTACCAGTCACATCCACAGCTGGGTTTTGTTTTTGCTTTGACTCCATCCCTTCATTCTTTCTGGAGTTATTTCTCCACTGATCTCCAGTAGCATATTGGGCACCTACTGACCTGGGGAGTTCCTCTTTCAGTATCCTATCATTGCCTTTTCATACTGTTCATGGGGTTCTCAAGGCAAGAATACTGAAGTGGCTTGCCATTCCCTTCTCCAGTGGACCACATTCTGTCAGACCTCTCTACCATGACCCGCGAGTCTTGGGTTGCCCCGCAGGCATGGTTTAGTTTCATTGAGTTAGACAAGGGTGTGGTCTCAGTGTTCTGTGACATGTTGCACTATGTGTTACTAATAAGTTGGTGCATTATAAATTTGTTTACATAGTAGAGGCTTGGGGGATATATCTGGTTGACCACAAGTAAATGTAAGATTCATCTTGGAGCTAGCTTTGTATAAATAACCATTATTTTTATATATTCCTGGTGGTTCTAATGGTAAAGAATCTGCCTGCAATGTGTGAGACGTGGTTTCGATCCCTGGATTCAGAAGATCCCCTGGAGTAGGAAATGGTAACCTCTTCTAGTATTCTTGCCTGGAGTATCCCCAGGAGGGGGATCCCCATAGAGGAGCTTGGTGGGCTACAGTTCATGGGGTCACAAAGAATCAGACACCATTCAGTCCAGTTCAGTCACTCAGTCGTGTCCGACTCTTTGCAACCCCATGAATCACAGCATGCCAAGTAGGCCTCCCTGTCCCTTACCAACTCCTGGAGTTCACTCAGATTCACGTCCGTTGAGTCAGTGATGCCATCCAGCCATCTCATCCTCTGTCATCCCCTTCTCCTTCTGCCCCCAATCCCTCCCAGCATCAGAGTCTTTTCCAATGAGTCAACCCTTCGCATGAGGTGGCCAAAGTACTGGAGCTTCAGCTTTAGCATCATTCCTTCCAAAGAAATCCCAGGGCTGATCTCCTTCAGAATGGACTGGTTGGCTCTCCTTGCAGTCCAAGGGACTCTCAAGAGTCTTCTCCAACACCACAGTTCAAAAGCATCAATTCTTTGGCGCTCAGTCTTCTTCACAGTNTGGAGCTTCAGCTTTAGCATCATTCCTTCCAAAGAAATCCCAGGGCTGATCTCCTTCAGAATGGACTGGTTGGCTCTCCTTGCAGTCCAAGGGACTCTCAAGAGTCTTCTCCAACACCACAGTTCAAAAGCATCAATTCTTTGGCGCTCAGTCTTCTTCACAGTTCAACTCTCACATCCATACATGACTACTGGAAAAATCATAGCCTTGACTACACGGACCTTAGTCGGCAAAGTAATGTCTCTGCTTTTGAATATGCTATGAGATACCCCAATGGTTCAGGAGCAAAGAATCTGCCAGCAAAGCAGGAGACACAGGATATGAGAGTTTGAACCCTGGGTCGGGAAGATCCCCTGCAGGAGCACATGGCAACCCACTCCAGTATTCTTGCCTAGAAAATCCCATGGATAGAGGAACCTGGTGGGCTACAGTCCACGGGGTCCCCCAGAGCTGCACAGGAGCATGAAGTGACTGAGCACAGCACAGCACAGCACACATCTATACATGTGTGTTTGTTCATATATATATGTATTTAAAAGTATCCTTTAGGGTAGCTTTATGTTGTTAAAGTGTCTGACAATGCGGGAGACCCAGGTTTGATCCTTGAGTCAGGAAGATCCCCTGAAGAAGGAAATGGCAACCCATTCCAGTATTCTTGCCTAGAAAATCCCATGTACTTAGGAGCCTGGTAGGTTACAGTCCATGGGGTCGCAAAGAGTCCGACACGACTGAGTGACTTCACTTCACTTAGGTCGTTAAATACAACGAGTGTGGCTAAAGCCCATGCCTTCTTTCGTTCACCAGTCACTGTCATCACTTCAAGGTTACTTTTCTTTTCAGAGTGCTGATTCTCCTGCAATCCCAACAAATTCTACAGATTGTTTGTGGACGAATACTAATCATTAATTGGATGGCTAGTTTTCAAAAGCTAAATTACATGGATCCACAGACTCGGTCTGCAGTTTGTGACCTTTTTTTAGAACTGCTGTGTGTGCTGGGCTCAGTGTGTCCGACTTTGCGACCCCCAGACTGTGCCTGCGATCCCGCTAGGCTCCTCTGCCCATGGAACTGCTCTTATTCACACACAGTGAAAGAGCTCTATATTACTGGGTTTTTTCTTTTTTTCTTTTTTCTACATTTGCTTCTTATTTACAGTGTGATAAGCATTGAGCTAAGCAGTTTATTTCTTTAATACTTCAGCACAGCTCTAAGAAATGTATGTTATCCCTACTTAAAAGATGATGAAATTAAAAATTAGAGGGGTTTGGTGATTCTCCCTGGTTTGCACAGATGGCTAGGGGAGGGGGCCTGGAATCAGATCCAAGACTGAGATTCTAAACTCAGTGCCCAAGAGTCTATCAATATCAGTCAAACTCTGCTATGGATTTTGCTTTATTATCTAGTAATTTCTTTCATTTATATCTGGATGTGGCAGAAAAGAGTTTTTTTCCTAGTTAAGAGAAAAATCTGAATAATAAAACAAAAAGTGGGAATGATAATTATAACAGAAAAATTAAAGTCATGGGTGAGCAAAAGAAAAAGTCTGCAATCTCTGTTCTTGGAAGGACATTTGAAGCTTAGATGGATAAAACCATCTAAGTTGAAATGAATTCTAGCCACACATTACCATTTAGTTTACATTCTTTGCAATGCTCTCGATCAATGCACAGAATCTTGTTATATTACATGAAATACAAATTGCAAATATCTATAGCAGAATTATTTGAAACATATAATGTTGTTGTCTTTGGGGTTTAATTTTGTATATTGTAAGGAGATGAAAATAAACCTCTAAGGCAGAAACACAATTGTATGCTTCAATGAATAAATTATATTAGGGAATGTACTTGCGAGATGGCAAGGAACATAAGACAGGCTGCTTATGTAATAAACTCGGTCTCCAATGAAAAGTAACAAACTTTGTAGGCTGCTGTAACAGCATCATATCAATAATTTTGCTATTTTCCAAGACATTTATTATCTCTCCACATTTAGAACCAAAATGCAAATGCAGTTTTCTGGAGGACCACTGCCACCAAGATCATGAGCAAGTGTAATATACCAGAACAGAGAATGTGGATCTGAGAGATTCTTAATTACAAATGAAGGAGGGAGGTCATCACTTTGGAGTTAAATTCCAGCTAAGAATTTCAATACGAATATTGGGAAGACCCTACTTCTCCATATGCCTTCAGCAACACTGTCCTGATAAAAGGATAGGCACGCAGAAGAAAACACAGAGATATAAAGAAGACCGATCTGGAGAGAGAAGTGAAGCAGGCATTGAGGGTGTGGAGGGAGTGAAGAGACTCGATTGGCTCCCAGGCGTGGGTGGATTAAGGTAAACTCACCTGGTATAATTCTGTTAGGTGGTCACAAAGAGAGGCAGTGGTCATATTACAAATGCAAATCAATATAACATTTCCGGGAATAATTTTGGCAGTATTTCTCAAAGATTTATAACATTCCTTTTCTTGGTCCTGCAATTACATTCCAGGTGCTTTCACCCTCCATAAGTCTTCGCAAAGACTTCTGCAGATAATGTTTATTACAGCATTAATACCTAATAACAGGGCATCATCTAATAATAGCTGTGGATGAATGTCACCTGACAAACCAGGAAACAAAGGATTTTCAGTGATCAAGCCCTCAGTACTGCAGCTGCCCAAGGACAATGCACCCCAAGGGGGTTCAGGAGGGAAAAAAAAACAGGACACTGGCTTACAATAGTTAAGATGCATATGAAGTGAATTATTTCAGTGAGCCCAGACTCTTGCATCTTCCCATGCACAGAAAAGCACTAAATTCATTAATTTGAGGTGTCTATTTTTCTTTAATTAAAATTAATCTTCTCATATTCCCTACTACCTGTTTTTGTTGTTGTTTTCAAAACTCCTATATATCCTTGCTGCCCTCTTACCTCTTCAGAGCGGTCACTCAAGAGTTTTATGAGAGGTTGCCTTCTGGGCTTAAGTCTTCAGCAAGAGGGCTGAATAAAATGTAATTCTCAATTTCTAGGTTCTGCTTTCATTGTTTTTTTCAGTTGTCATAGGGAATTGGTTTAATAAATATCTTATTAACAATATGTAAGACTATGGGATCATGCTTATAAAATTATAAATAAGAAAATGACATTATGGATAATACATACTGTTATATTGTAGGTTTCCAATTTTGCTTATAAAAATAGAACAACAAATAAAAGCCATACGATTATCTCAATAGATGCAGAGAAGGCCTTCGACAAAATTCAACATCCATTTATGATAAAAACTCTCCAGAAAGCAGGAATAGAAGGAACATATCTCAACATAATAAAAGCTATATATGACAAACCCACAGCAAACATTATCCTCAATGGTGAANGTCAGCAAAGTAATATCTCTGCTTTTGAATATGCTATCTAGGTTGGTCATAACTTTTCTTCCAAGGATTCAAATGCCTAAAAGAATTTTTGTATTTTCAAGGATTTGTTGGGAGCTTAGTACACTAAGTTCTCCTATGTGTACTTTTTTGTGTATTTTATTAAGTTTATCTTATCATAATTTCAAATTGCTAAAGTTATGACTCAATGAAGACCTGACTAATTAGAAAATCACTGCAGATGGTGACTGCAGCCATGAAATTAAAAGATACCTGCTCCTTGAAAGAAAAGCTATGATGAACCTAGACAGCATACTAAAAAGCAAGGGCATTACTTTGCCAACAAAGATCTATATAGTCCAAGCTATAGTTTTTCCACTAGTCATGTATGGATATAAGAGTTGTACCATAAAGAAGCCTGAGCACTGAAGAATTGATGCTTTTTAAGTATGGTGTTGGAAAAGACTCTTGAGAGTCCCTTGGACAGCAAGGAGATGAAACCCATCAATCCTAAAGGAAATCAATCCTGAATATTCATTTGAAGGACTGATGCTGAAGCTGAAGCTCCAATATTTTGGTCACATGATGTGAAGACCTAACTCAGAAAAGATGCTGATGCTGGAAATGATTAAAGGAAGGAGGAGGAGGAGACAAGCATCACTGACTCAATGGACATGAGTCTGAGCAAGCTCCAGGAGATGGTGAAGGACAGGAAAGTCTAGTGTGCTGCAGTCCGTGGGGTCAAAAAGAGTCACACGTGACTAAGTGACTAACCAACTACAAGATTATAGTATTATCCTAAGTCTCTACAGATACGGAGCTTCTTGATTTGGTAACAACATCAGATTTAACTATTATACTATGTTATGTTATTACTTATTATGTTCAGCATCAAGAACTTCCCTGAACTATTTCTCTGATATTCTCTAATTTTTAATACAAGAGTGAATAAGTGCATTATTTGTCACTACTCAATATTTAGTGGAAACTAAATATTGTATTGGTAGTATACTGATAGTGTAAACTATTTGTACTGATAGTGTAAACTATTATGCATCATAAAAATAAGTGGAGGAAACAGTACAAATAGTAAAGATATAAAGCCAGTGCTTGATGGTTTCAAATATAACAAGGGATTTGGGTTGATCCAAAATGACAGAGGCCAGTTGCACATAAGTTGTATCAGTAAAATTTGTTATTAGAGTGATCAATGCACATAAAGGAGTAGGCTCCTCAAAAACACAATTTCCCCACTGTAATATTAAAAAAAAATAAGCAAAACTATCAGAATAAACTTTGTCAAAAGTCTAGAAAACAGTCAAATGTTTACAAAAGTCAAGGAAACACTAAATCAAGAAAAAGGCAACTTAAAAATAACACGAAAGTTTGTGGAATTTTTATTGGCCATTACCCCCATCCCCTCATGGTCTTGGTGGCAGTCTTTGAGTCAGGTGCCTGCATTTGAAGTATGGTTCCGATTCTAGAAGGAGAAAAGTAGTTCTTATTTCCAAAGAACTGTGCTTGCCTGCTCTAAACTGTCTTAACTAAATAAGCACTCATTTTTGTTACATCTGATTCAGAACATTCAGGGCAGCAACATGAATATTCCTCAAAAATGTCTTTAAGCAAATGAACAGGCTATAGCTACATGGGGAAAAAGACACAGTTAAGATACAACACAAAGAACCAAAAGCTGGGAGGGAAAGTTGAAAAATTACTTTTTCTGGAGAATTATGAATTCAAAATGCCTGCATATATTGGAGTATTTGGAAAGCCATATCCACACTCTAAAACGATCTGAAAAGACCCCGAGTTTTCACCTCTGGCTAAACTCCAGACTCAGTACAAGCATGAAGTGAAGGCTGAAGTAAAAATGCAGATGATCTGAAAAAGTACAGGACTAATTTGAAAAGAATGACAGTGGATTATTGTCCCCACTTAAAAAAAAAATCTTTTTTTTCTTTCTTTTTCCCCCTGCCTGCCCCAACTTCTTGATTCCTAACATTCAGTGAAATATTTGAAAAACATTAACTATATATAAACTAAAGGAAGAGAGACTTCAGAGACTATTCATTACAATGAATACTGACTTCCCCAATTTGATATATCAATATTAGTAAAATAATCAGTATCTAAGCATCATCAATCTCTTGATCTATTAATCTATATATCACTACATCCAGCTACACCAGGATACATTCTTTTCAAATACATGGAACATTCTTCAGGATAGACCGTATGTTTGATCACCAAACAAGCTTCAACAAACTTAAAAATACTGTAATTATTCAAAATATGTTCTCTAAATGAGATAGAGTAAAAGTAAAAATCAATAGCATAAAAAAACTGGAAAAATCACTTGTATGAGGATATTAAGCAAGACACTTTTAACAAGTAATATTTCAGAGAAGAAATCACAAGGGAAATTAGGAAATACTTTACAACAATGAAAATGAAAATACATTTCAAAACAGTGAAGTATTACTAAAAGAGATAAACAACTCCATTAAAAAAGAAAGATCTCAAATCAATAACCTAATTTTGCATGTAAAGAAGTAGATAAAGAAGAGCAAGTTAACTACAGTCTAGTAGAAGACAGTAATAAAATATTAGAATGATTATAAATGAAATTAGAGAATAGAAAATCAATAGAAAGAATCAATAAAAGCAAAAGTTTGTTCTTTGAAAAGAACACAATTGATCAAACTCTACTTAGGTTGACTAAGATATAAAAGAAGGAAGATGCAAGTCATAAGTCACTTATGAAACTTGGAGCATTACTAAAATCTTATAGAACTTAAAAGGATAATGAGAGAGTACTTTGATCAAGTATGTGCTAACAAATTAAGTAACTTATATAAAATGGACACATTTCTAAAAACACCCAAACTACCAAACTGACTCAAGAAGAAATAAGAAACCTGAACAGAGCAATTACTAATAAAAAGACTGAATTCATAACCAAAAACAACCCAACATGAAAAATCCAGGAACAGATGGCTTTACTTGTAAATTCTACCAAATATTTAAGAAAGAATTAACTCCATTTATTCTCAAACTCTTCCAAATGATAAAAGAGGAAGGAAAACGTAATAACTTATACTGTAAGGTTAGAAATATCCTGATCCTAAGCCAAAAAGAACATATGAAAAATAATTAACATTCCCTGAGAATATAGATGCAAAAACCTTCAAAGAAATACTAGTATCAGATGGCAGAATTGTTTTGTTAATTGCCAACTATACTCTAGCATATCAGGAGGATTATGAATTATTACCAAAGAGAATTATTTCAAAATGTAAGGTAACCTGATCAAAAAAAAAAAAAAAGCAACCAATGTAATATTGCATTAATAATAGAATAAAAGGAGGAAAATTGAATTATCATCTCAATTGATGATACAAAGCATTTGAGAAAATTCATTATTTTTTCTTTTAAAAATGTTTCAAAAACTGGGAATGGAAGGAAACTTCAACAGGAAATAAGGTCTTTATGAAAAACTGACAGTTAAAGTGGTAGTCAATGTTGAAAGCTTTCCCTCATGATCAGAAACAAGAAAATGATCGCCAATGTCATCATTACTATTCAAAATTGTACTGGAAATTCTAACCAGAATTCTAGCCTGGCAGGAAGAAGAAACAAAGGACAGCTAAATTGGAAATGAAGACACAAAACTATGTCTATTCATAAATATCATTACATCTGACACAATATCTGTCACAAAAATGACACAAATATCTCTCCACTATATATATAGAAAACCCAAATAATATACAACAAACTTCTACAGTTAGTGAGTAAATCTGTGTTTACCAACACTCAAAATTCAGTTGTATATATCTATGCCAGCAATAAGAAGTCAATTATACTTAAAATCACATGCAAAAAAATAGAATACATAGGAATAAATTTAACCAAGGATTTAAAGAATTTACATTTAAAACTATAAAACACTGATGAAAGAAGTTATAGATATAAATAAATGAAAAGACAATTGTTCTTAATAATTGCAAGAATATTTCTAAGTTGCAATATTACCCAAAGTGATCCACAGATTCAATTCAACCAACATCAGAATCACAACTGCCTTTGTTGTTGTTGTTGTTGTAGAAATGGAAAAGACAATTCTCAGATTCATATAGAATTGCAAAAGGCTCCAAATAGGGGAAAAAAATAAAAAGAGAAAAAATAAAAGAGAAAACAAAATTGGAGCACTCATATCTTCTAATTTCAAAAGTTATTATAACACTAAGTACTCAAAACCATGATGATACTGGTTAAGGCTAGGAACAGACCAATTGATTACAATTGCAAATCCTTAAATAAACCAATATAATCAACAAGGGTGAATGATAATCAACAGGGATGAAAAAAAAATTCAGTGGGTAAAGAAACAACAAATGTTTTTAGGTGAAATGTACATTCATATGTAAAAAATAAAATTGTACTCTACCTCACACCATATACAAAAATTAACTCAACATCAATCAATGCTCTAATTATAGACATGTAAACCAGAAACTTCCAAAAAAAAAAAAAAAAGTAAATCTTTATGGCTCTGTATTGGTAATGGATTTTTAAATATGATACCAAAACCATGAGTAATAAATAAATAAATAAAATGAACTACATAAAAATTAAGATACTTTGTGTATCAAAGGACACTGTCACAAAAGCAAAGATAACCTACAAAAGAAAATATTTGCAAATTATATATCTAGCTAGATATTAGTATCTAGTTGTAACTACAACTCATCAAAAAATCACACAAAGTGATGAAAACATGTTCAAAAGATTTGAATAGGCAGTTCTTGAAAGAAGATACACAAATAGCCAATAAATATATGAGAAGATGCTCAACATCACTAATCATTCAGGAAATTCAAATTAAAACCAAATGAGATGCAACTTCAGAGCTCTTGGATGATGATCACATAATAAATGAAAAATAACAAGTGTTAGTGAGTACGTGGAGAAACTAGAATATATGTATATTGTTGTTGGAAATGTAGATGGTTTGTTTGCTGTGGGAAATAATCTGGTAGTTTCTCAAAAAGTTAAATATGAATGAATGAACACATAGTCTCACAATTGTATTCCTGGATGTATACCCATAAAATTATTGAAATGAAAAAAATTGAAATAAAAAAAATCCATGTAAGCATCCCAAGAGCCAAATGATGAAAACATCCCAAATTTCCATCTGTGGATGGATGAATGGATGTGACAATGTGGATGGACTTCTAAAATATTATGTTAAATGAAAGAACTCAAACTAAAATGGACATACATAGTTTGATCCCATTTACATGAACTATTCAGAACAAGTAAACTGATAAAAACTGCTAGACCAGCGATTGTCAGGATCTGGACAATTGGAAAATAAATAGTAACTTATTAATGGGCAGTGGGCTGTCTTTTGGGTGATAACATATTTTGGAATAGACTTGGTGATTACATATATTGTCAATATACTAAATGCCATTAAACTGTTCACTTGAAAGTGGATAATATTATGGTATATGGAATAACTCATACGGAAAAGTGAATCATTGACCTTGTTTGCTAATACTGTATAATTGCTGATCAGTGCAGTTCAGTTTAGTACTCAGTCATGTCCGACTCTCTGCAACCCCATGGATTGCAGCACACTAGGCCTCCCTAAAGGCTGATGTCCTTTAGGATGGACTGTTTTGATCTCCTTTCAGTCCAAGGGATTCTCAAGTGTCTTCTCCAAAGGTACAGTTCAAAAGCATCAATTCACCAGCGTTCATCTTTCTTTATACTCCAAATCTCACATCCATACATGACTACTGGAAAAAACGTAGCCTTGACTAGATGGACCTCTGTTGGCAAAGTAATGCCTCTGCTTTTTAATGTTGTCGCAGTTCAGTCAGTTCAGTCATTCAGTCATATCTGGTTCTTTGCAACCCCATGAATCACGACACACCAGGCCTCCCTGTCCATCACCAGCTCCCAGAGTTTATCCAAACTCATGTGCATCAAGTCGGTGATGCCATTCAACGATCTCATCCTCCATCATCCCCTTCTCCTCCTGTCTTCAGTCTTTCCCAACATCAGGAGCTTTTCAAAGGAGTCAGTTCTTCACATGAGATGGCCAAAATATTGGAGTTTCAGGTTCAACATCAGTCCTTCCAATGAACACCCAGGACTAATTTCCTTTAGGATGGACTGGTTGGATCTCCTTGCAGTCCAAAGGACTCTCAAGAGTCTTCTCCAACACCACAGTTTAAAAACATCAATTCTTCGGTGCTCAGATTTCTTTATAGATCAACTCTCACATTCACACATGACTAATGGAAAAACCATAGCCTTGACTAGACGGACCTTGGTAGACAAAGTAATGTCTCTGCTTTTTAATATGCTGTCTAAGTTGGTGATAAATTTATTTCCAAAGAGTAAGCATCTTTTAATATCATGGATGCAATCACCATCTGCAGTGATTTTGGAGTCCAAAAAAATAAAGTCAGCCACTGTTTCTACTGTTTCCCCATCTATTTCCCATGAAGTGATGGGACCAGATGCCATGATCTTCATTTTCTGAATGTTGAACTTTAAGACAACTTTTCACTCTCCTCTTTCACGTTCATCAAGAGGCTCTTTAGTTCTTGTTTACTTTCTGCCATAAGGGTGATATCTTCTGCATATCTGAGGTTATTGATATTTCTCCCAGAAATCTTCATTCCAGCGTGTGCTTCCTCCAGCCCAGTGTTTCTCATGATGCTATCTGTATACAAGTTAAATAAGCAGGGTGACAATATACAGCCTTGACATACTCCTTTTCCTATTTGGAACCAGTCTGTTGTTCTATGTCCAGTTCTAACTGTTGCTTCCTGACCTGCATATAGGTTTCTCAAGAAGCAGGTCAGGTGGTCTGGTATTTCCTTCTCTTTCAGAATTTTCCAGTTTATTGTGATCCACACAATCAAAGGCTTTGGCATAGTCAATAAAGCAGAAATAGATGTTTTTTTTCTGGAACTCTCTTGCTTTTTTCCATGATCCAGTGGATGTTGGCAATTTGATCTCTGGTTCCTCTGCCTTTTCTAAAACCAGCTTGAACATCAAGAAGTTCACGGTTCACGTATTGCTGAAGCCTGGCTTGGAGAATTTTGAGCATTACTTTACTAGCATGTGAGATAAGGGCAATTTTGTGATGGCTTGAGCATTTTTTGGCATTGTTTTTCTATGGGATTGGAATTAAAACTGACCTTTCCCGTCCTGTGGCCACTGCTGAGTTTTCCAAATTTGCTGGCGTATTGAGTGCAGCACTTTCACAGCATCATCTTTCAGGATTTGAAATAGCTCAACTGGAATTCTAGCACCTCCACTAGCTTTTTTCATATGATGCTTCCTAAGACCCACTGACTTTACATTCTAGGATGTCTGGCTTAGGTGAGTGATCACACCATCGTGATTATCTGGGTCATGAGGATTTTTTTTTTTTTCTGTATAGTTCTTCTGTGTATCCTTGCCACCTCTTTTTAATATCTTCTGCTTCTTTTAGGTCCATACCATTTCTGTCCTTTATTGAGCCTGTCTTTGCATGAAATGTTCCCTTGGCATCTCTAATTTTCTTGAGGAAATCTCTAGTCTTTCCTATTCCATTGTTTTCCTCTATTTCTTTGCATTGATCACGGAGGAAGGCTTTCTTATCTCTCCTTGCTATTCTTTGGAATTCTGCATTCAAATGAGTATATCTTTCCATTAGGATGGTCATAATTTTCCTTCCAAGGAGTATGTGTCTGATGCTATCCCAGAAAAAGCAAGGTAGGCTGCCAGTTTAGGAACAGAGATCTACATTCCATGCAAAAGTCAAACTATTATGCACACTTATACAGCACAGTTTTCCATTTAAGTAAGGATGTTTCCCAAGTCTAGTTTCACTGATTCCACTTTTTCTAGAAAGGTTTCTTAGCTGCAACTTAGATTCATTTGAGCAATCTTAGACCAGGAATAAGAGTGTTAAAAAGTAAGCCAAAATAATGTACAAACACTGAAATTTTCCCAGCCAAAATTTCATTTTCCAGAGCAAAGGCACAGAGTATGATATTATTTAGTTTAAAACACTATTTAACTTAAGGGCTTTGTTTTTTGATTTTTGGTTTTTTTTTTAAACAAACACTGTATCTTCTCATACCCAGTAAATGAATCTGGAATGAAGTGGCTTCAGTTACACTTCAAAACCAAAGGACTGGATGCTGAAGTCCCTGGTAAATAATTGCATATTAAAATATCCCCTTTCACAAACACAAGGGGAAATTTTATGTTAATTTTTTCCAGGAGGAGGGGCAACTGGATGCAACTTCTTCTCATAAGGAAATTGCTTCATAAGCACTATTTTGATCCCTCATTTTCAGAGGTCAGGCTATTATACCCCTAAAGTAAATATTTCTATTAGAAGCAAGCAAATAAAAATATGACAACATAGTTAAAGTTATACAGTGACATGTAAATATTTTTTATACAATGCAGTTTAGGAAAGAAAAGGTTCACTTATATTTTATCATGACTATCTGAGATTTCAGAATAAAAATTTGATAGCTGAAAGAGAATATACGTGTGTATTTTTTCATCAACCACTTGTTATTTCTCCCTACCTACTTTTGGTCCCACCTCCAGCATAATTCAATCTTTTCTTTGTATTCCCTTATAGGAATACACAGAATTGATTCACTTATTAAAAATAATGAAGGTTCAGAATAAAGCATAGTTCATTTCTCTATTTTTTTCTGATATGATCCTTGCCCATACAGTCCATAGATACAGTATAGACTTTAACTTTTTATTTCAAGTTGAAGACAAGTGCTAGAGTCAAAAAGACCTGGAGTAGCAACCCGACTTCCCCACATTCTAATTGTGTGACAGCCAATTTACTGTAATTTGCAAGACTCAGTCAAATAATGTAGAATAAATAAATTAACATTATCTATTTCATGTTAGGTATAAGCATAAATAATTAGTACATTAAAAGTACTTAAGAAAACCCCTGGTAGGGGGGGGGGGTGGTCCTAAGATGGCAGAGGAATAGGACAGGGAGACCACTTTCTCCCCCAAAAATTCATCAAAACATCATTTGGAACGCTGAGCAAAACAACTTCTGAACACTGTCAGAGAACACCAGGCACCAAGAAAGGCAGTCCATTGTCTTCGAAAGGAGGTAGCACAAAATAAAAAAGATAAAAAGAGAGACAAAAGAGTTGCAGACAGAGACCTGTCCCGGGGAGGGAGTCATAAAAGAGGAAAAGTTTCCAAACACCAGGAAACCCTCTCACCAGTGGGTCTGTAGGGAGTTTTGGAATTTCAGAGGGCAATATAACTGAGAGGAAAAAATAAATAAATAAAACCCACAGATTACACATCTAACAGCAACTCCCAGCAGTGAAGTAGCCCAGATGTTCACAATGACCACCAGCAAGCAGGGGCTGAACAGGGAAGCATGGGCTGCATTGCTTAGGGTAAGGACTGGGCCTGAATGCCCTGAGGGCAATCTGAGGGAGCTAACATGAGAAAGCAACACAAACTGTGAGACAGCCAGAGAGAGAAAAAAAAGAGAGAGAGAGAAAACTTTCCCCTGAAAAGCTCTAACCTAAGGCACTGCTGGCCTGCTCACAGAATGAAGGCCTGAGCAAATACCATAGGAGAGCTAGCAGCTGCAGACCAGCCCATCCCCCGCCAAGGGCAGGGAGGCAGGGAGGCAGGCGGGCGACAGTCAGAGCCAGAAGGCTAGGGGCAACCTCAATCCCAGAGACTGGATCCTCTACCAAACTGCATGCAGGCTCCCAGTTGCAAACCAAGTCTTCCTGGGATCCTGGACAGTTGACATCCGCCAGGAGGGTTGCAGCCATACAATGCTCCCCAGAGGAGATACATAGCACACTTGAGACGGCGCTCCCACTGTGCACCCACGAAACCAAGCAGCTGGAAGGAGGGAGGTGATAAGATACACTGCCCACCTGGGGAGTGTGTTCGCCAATTAACTGGTCGCCTGAGCTGCTCAGACCTGGGAAGGGCACAAAATGCAGGCCTAACTGAGCCTGTGCCTTTGTGTAATACCCAAGAACCTGAACCTCCATGGCTCACAGCTGTGAAGTGCATGCAACCCAGGGCCCGCCTTAGACAGTTCCCTTGAAGAGCAACCTGGAGCCTATGCAGTGTAGACCTAGAAAGCACACACGCTGTAAGCAGGGGCAAACCCAGTGTGGCCCAGACACTGTGAACACTCCCTACACTACACATGCCAGCGATATTTCTTTGCAGTGTTCCTCCCTCCCCGCAGCACAACTGAACGAGTGAGCCTAAATAAATGATCACCTTCACCCTCTTCTGTCAGGGTGGAAGTTAGATTCTGAAGAGACTTGTAAACAGAGGAAGCCAAAATAAACAAAGAAGTGAAGTGAAGTGAAGTGAAGTGAAGTTGCTCAATCATGTCTGACTCTTTGCAACCCCATGGACTGTAGCCTACCAGGCTCCTCCATTCCTGGGATTTTCCAGCCAGGAATACTGGAGTGGGTTGCCAACAAACAAAAGGGAACCACTTGGGAAGTGACAGGAGCAACAGACTAAAACCTTATAGTTAGCATCGGCTACATTGGAAGAGACCTATAAACCTTGAGAAGTAGTATAAGCTGGAACAAGGAACAATCTGAAACTGAACTGACCCCACACTGCTCTCAACAGCTCCAGAGAAATTCCTAGATATATTTTACTATTATCATTTTTTAATGTTTTATTTTTTTAATTTTTAACTTATTTATTATTCCTTTAATTTTCATTTTTAAAACCTACTATTACCTTGAAAAAAGACCCTATTTTTAAAGCATATTTCATATATATATATTTTATAACTTTTGCGATTTTGTTTCATTTTTTTGATATTGTATTTTTGAGAGTCTAACCTCTATTCTAGATTTTTAATCTTTTTTTGGTATTTGTAATCGCTTCTGTACCTTTAAGAATCCAATCTTCATTATGCATTTTTACTTATGAGTGTGATTACTAGCTTGATTGCTCTCTCCCCTTTTGATTTTCCTTTTTCTCCCCCAGGTCGCCTCTATCTCCTCCCTCCCTCTTCTCTTCTCTACTTAACTCTGTGAATCTCTTTGGGTATACTGGGCTGTGGAGAACACTTAGGGGACTGATCACAGGCTAGACTGGTTTCTCTCCTTTTGACTCCTCCTCCTCTCCCCTGGTCACCCACATTTCCTTCCTGCCTCTTCTCTTCTCTATGGGACTCGGTGAACCTCTCTGAGTGTTCCAGACTGTGGAGAGCAAATAGGGAATTGATTACTGGCTTGATTGTTCTCTCCTTTTTTGATTCTCCTGCTTCTCTGTCTGATCACCTCTTTATCTCTCCTCCCTCTTCTCTTCTCCATGTAACTCTGTAAACCACTCTGGGTGTTCCCCACTGTGGAGAATCTTTTCACCATTAACCTAGATGTTTTATCACCAGCACTTTATGGAGGGAGAAGTCTTGAAACTACTGTAAGAATAAGACTAAAAGCCAGAGGCAGGAGGCTTAAATCCAAAACATGAGAACACCAGAAAACTTCTGACTTCAGGGAACATTAATCAACAAAGCTCTTCCAAAAGCCTCCATACCTATACTGAAACCAAGCTCCACCTGAGACCCAACAAGTACCACAAGACATACCAATAATACATGTCAAGTTCATGTCAAAACATGTCAAGTTCAACAAGACATACCAATAATACTCCAACAATACAGGAACATAACCCTGAGCATTAAAATACAGGCAGCCAAAACTCACACAAAACCCAACGAAACCTCAAAACTCACTGCTGGACACTTCATTGCACTCCAGAGAGAAGAAATCCAGCTTCATCCACTAGAACACCAAAGCAAGCCTCCCTAGCCAGGAAACCTTGACAAGTCACTCATCCAACCCCACCCACAGGGAGGAACCTCCACAATAAACAGGAACCTCAATAAACAGGAACCACAAACTTCCAGCATACAGAAAGGCCACCCCAAACACCCTAAACAAGATGAAAAGGCAGAGAAATATTCAGCAGGTATAGGAACACGATAAAACTGCACCAAACCAAACCAAAGAGAAGGATGTAGAATCTACCTGAAAAAGAATTCAGAATAATGATAGTAAAATGATCCAAAATCTTGAAAATAAAATGGAGCTAAAGATAAATAATCTAGAGACAAGGATTGAGAAGGTGCAAGAAAAGTTTAACAAAGACAAAGAAAAAATAAAAAACAGTCAATGAATAATGCAATAGTTCAGTCACCCAGTCATGTCCGATTCTTTACGACCCCATGAATCACAGCACGCCAGGCCTCCCTGTCCATCACCAAATCCCAGAGTTCACTTAGACTCACATGCATCGAGTCAGTGATGCCATCCAGCCATCTCATCCTCTGTCGTTCCCTTCTCCTGCCTCCAATCCCTCCCAGCATCACAGTCTTTTCCAAAGAGTCAACTCTTCACATGAGGTGGCCAAAGTATGGGAATTTCAGTTTCAGCATCACTCCCTCCAAAGAAATCTGATGCAATAAATTAGATCAAAAGCACTCTGGAGGGAACCAACAGTAGAATAATTGAGGCAGAAGATAGGTTAAGTGAGGTGGAAGATAGAATGGTGGAAATACATGAAGCAGAGAGGAAAAAAGAAGAAAGAATTAAAGGAAATGAGGACAACTTCAGACACCTCTGGGACAATGTTCAAATTCAAATGCCCCAACATTCGAATCATAGGAGTCTCAGAAGAAGATGACAAAAAGAAAGGCCATGAGAAAATACTTGAGGAGATAACAGTTGAAAACTTCCCTAAAATGGGAGAGGAAATAGCCACCCAAGTCCAAGAAACCCAGAGAGTCCCAAACAGGATAAACCCAAGGTGAAACACCCCATTACACACGCTAATCAAATTAATGAAGATCAAACACAAAGAACAAATATTAAAAGTAGCAAGGGAAAAAACAACAAATAACTCACAAGGGAATAAGGATAACAGTTGATCTTTCAATAGAAACTCTTCAAGCCAGAAAGGAATGGGAGGACATACGTAAAGTAATGAAAGAGAAAAACCACAATACAGATTACTGTACCCAGCAAGGATTTCATTTAAAGATGAAGGAGAAATCAAAAGCTTTACAGACAAGCCAAAGCTGAGAGAATTCAGCACCACCAAACAAGCTCTTCAACTAATGCTAAAGGATTTTCTCTAGACAAGTAACACAGAAAACGTTTATAAATTCAAACTCAAAACAAAAAAAATAGGCAATGAGATCATATTTATCAATAATTATCTTAAATGTAAATGGGTTGAATGCCCCAACCAAAAGACAAAGACTGGCTGATGGATACAAAAACAAGACCCCTATATATGCTGCCTGCCACAGACCCACCTCAAACTTAGGGACACATACACATTGAAAGTGAAGGGCTGGAAAAAGATATTTCATTCAAATGGAGACGAAAAGAAAGCAGGAGTAGCAATATTCATATCAGACAAAATAGACTTTGAAATAAAGGCCATGAAGAGAGCAAAGAAGGACACTACACAATGATCAAAGGATAAATCCAAGAAGAATATATAACAATTGTAAATATATATACACCCAACATAGGAGCATTTCAATATATGAGGCAAAGGCTAACAAGTATGATGGCAAGAGATGAAAGAGTGAATCTCAAAATTCTAGGAATCAGTGAACTAAAATGGACTGGAATGGGTGAATTTAAATCAGATGACCATTATATCTACTACAGTGAGCAGAAATACATTAGAAGCACCGGTGGTGGATTCATGTTGATGTGTGGCAAAACCAGTACAGTATTGTAAAGTAAAATAAAGTAAAATTTTAAAAAATAAATAACACAAAAGGAGACAGTAAAATAATAATGCAATAATATTAATTGAGCAATTTTGTAAAACAATAATGTACTTTAATCATGAAGAATTAACTCTGTAAATGTTGTGTTGATTAAAATTAGGAAATAACTTTTGCAATAAATAAATAAGTAAATAAATAAAAAGAAGTAATGGAGTAGCCATCATGGTCAACAAGAGTCCGAAATGCAGTACTTAGATGAAATCTCAAAAACGACAGAATGATCTCTGTTCGTTACCAAAGCAAACCATTCGATATCATGGTAATCCAAGCCTATGGCCCAACCAGTAACACTGAAGAAGCTGAAGTTGAACGGTTCTATGAAGACCTACAAGACCTTTTAGAACTAACACTCAAAAAAGACGTCCTTTCATTATAGGGGACTGGAAGGCAAAAGTAGCAAGTCAAGAAACACATGGAGTAACAGGCAAATTTGGCCTTGGTGTACAGAATGAAGCAGGCCAAAGGCGAATGGAGTTCTTCCAAGAGAACACATTGGTCAAAGCAAACACCCTCTTCCAACAGTAAAAAGAGAAGACTCTACACATGAACATCACCAGATGGTCAACACCAAAATCAGATTGATTATATTCTTTGCAGCCAAAGATGGAGAAGCTTTATACAGTCAGCAAAAACAAGACAGGGAGCTGACTGTGGCTCAGATCATGAACTCCTTATTGCTAAATTCAGACTTAAATTGAAGAAAGTAGGGAAAACCACTAGACCATTCAGGTATAAACTAAATCAAATCCCTTATGATTATACAGTGGAAGAGAAAAATAGATTTAAGGGACTAGATATGATAGACAAGATGTCTGATGAACTATGGAATGAGGGTCATGACATTGTATAGGAGACAGGGATCAAGACCATCCCCATGGAAAAGAAATGCAAAAAAGCAAAATGGCTGTCTGAAGAGGCCTTACAAATAGCTGTGAAAAGAAGAGAAGCAAAAAACAAAGGAGAAAAGGAAAGATATAAGCATCTGAATGCAGAGTTCCAAAGNATCAAGACCATCCCCATGGAAAAGAAATGCAAAAAAGCAAAATGGCTGTCTGAAGAGGCCTTACAAATAGCTGTGAAAAGAAGAGAAGCAAAAAACAAAGGAGAAAAGGAAAGATATAAGCATCTGAATGCAGAGTTCCAAAGAAAGGTAAGGAGAGACAAGAAAGACTTCCTCACCGATCAATGCAAACAAATAGAGGAAAACAATGGAATGGGAAAGACTAGAGCTGTGTTCAAGAAAATTAGAGATACCAAGGAAATATGCATGCAAAGATGGGCTCGATAAAGGACAGAAATGGTATCGAACTAACAGAAGCAGAAGATATTAAGAAGAGGTGGCAAGAATACACAGGAGAACTGTACAAAAAAGATCTTCATGACCCAGATAATCACGATGGTGTGATAACTCACCTAGAACCAGACATCCTGGAATGTGAGGTCAAGTGGGCCTTAGGAAGCATCACTACGAACAAAGCCAGTGGAAGTGATGGAGTTCCAGTTGAGCTATTTCAAATCTAGAAAGATGATGCTGTGAAAGTGCTGCACTCAATATGCCAGCAAATTTGGAAAACTCAGCAGTGGCCACAGGACTGGGAAAGGTCAGTTTTCATTACAATCCCAAAGAAAGGCAATGCCAAAAATTGCCCTAGCTACCACAAAATTGCCCTAATCTCACATGCAAGTAACGTAATGCTCCAAATTCTAAAAGACAGGCTTCAGCATTGCATGAACTGTGAACTTCCAGATGTTTAAGCTGGTTTTAGAAAAGGCAGAGGAAACAGAGATCAAATTGCCAACATCCACTGGATCATCAAAAAAGCAACAAAGTTCCAGAAAAACATCTTTTTCTGCTTTATTGACTATGCCAAAGCCTTTGGCTGTGTGGATCACAATAAACTGTGGAAAATTCTGAAAGAGGTGGGAATACCAGACCACCTGACCTGACTCGAGAAAGCTATATACAGGTCAGGAAGCAACAGTTAGAAATGGATATGGAACAACAGACTCATTCCAAAAGGAAAAGAAGTAAGTCAAAGCTGTATATTGTCATCCTGCTTATTTAACTTATATGCAGAGTACATTAAGAGAAATGCTAGGCTGGAAGAAGCACTAGCTGGAATCAAGATAACTGGGAGAAATATCAATAACCTCAGATATAACATCAGCCTTATGGCAGAAAGTAAAGAAGCACTAAAAAGTCTCTTGATGGGAGTGAAAGAGGAGACTGGAAAAGTTGGCTCCACATGAAAGCTCCACATTCATAAAACTAAGATCATGGCATCTGGTCCCATATCTTCATGGGAAATAAGATGGAGAAACAGTGGAAACAGTGTCAGACTTTATGTTTTGGGGCTCCAAAATCACTGCAGATGGTGATTGCAGCCATGAAATTAAAAGACCCTTACTCCTTGGAAGGAAAGTTATGACCAGCCTAGACAGCATATTCAAAAGCAGAGACATTACTTTGCCAACAAAGGTTGTCTGGTCAAGGCTACGGTTTTTTCAGTGGTCATGTATGGATGTGAGAATTGGACTGTGAAGAAAGCCGAGCATTGAAGAATTGATGTTTTTGAAATGTGGTGTTGGAGAAGACTCTTAAGAGTCCCTTGGACTGCAAGGAGATCCAATCAGTCCATCCTAAAGTAGATCAGTCCTGGGTGTTCGTTGGAAAGACTGTTGCTGAAGCTGAGGCTCCAATACTTTGGCCACCTCATGGGAAGAGTTGACTCATTGCAAAAGACCCTGATGCTGGGAGGGATTGGGGGCAGGAGAAGAAGTGGACGACAGAGGATGAGTTGGCTGGATGGCATCACTGACTCAACGCACATGAGTTTGGGTAAAGTCCAGGAGATGGTGATGGACAGGGAGGCCTGGCATGCTGCGCTTCATGTGGTTGCAAAGTCGGACATGACTGAGTGACTAAACTGAACTGAACAGGTATGAAAGGGGAAATTAACAGTAACACAATAATAGTGGGAGACTTATTACCCCCAGTAACACCTATGGATAGAAAAACTAAACAGAAAATTAGCAGGGAAACACACATTTTAAGTGATATAATGGACCACTTAGACCTAATTGATATCTATAGGACATTTCACCTTAAAACAAAGAATTTCACCCTTTTCTCAAGTGCACATGGAATCTTCCCCAGGACAGATCACATTCTGGGCCATAAATTTAGCCTTGGTAAATTCAAAAGCATTGAAATCACCTCAAGCATCTTTTCTGATCACAATGCAGTAGGATTAGATGTCAACTACAAGAAAAAAAAACTATTAAAAATAAAAACATAAGGAGACTAAACAACACACTTCTGAATAACCAACAAATCAGAGAAGAAATCAAAAAAGAAATAAAAATATTTATAAAAATGACTGAAAATGAAAACACAACCCCAAACCTATGGGATTCAGTAAAAGCAGTGCTAAGGGGAAGGGTCATAGCAATATGAGCTTACCTGAAGAAACAGGAGAAAAATCAAATAACCTAACTCTACACTTAAAGCAACAAGAAAAAGATGAAATGAAGCACCCCAGGGTTAGTAGAAGGAAAGAAATCATAAAAATTAGGGCAGAAATAAATGCAAAAGAAAGAAGGATAAAATAGCCAAAATAAACAAAGCTAAAAGCTGGTTCTTTGAGAAGATAAATAAAACAGACAAACCATTAGCCAGACTAATCAAGAAAAAAAGGATGAAGAATCAAATCAACAAAATTAGAAATGAAAATGGAGAAATCACAACAGACAACACAGAAATATAAAGGATCATAAGAGACTACTACCAAAAACTATATGGCAATAAAATGGACAATTTGGAAGAAATGGAAAAATTCTTTGGAAAGTATAACTTTCCAAAACTGAACCAGAAAGAAATAGAAAATCTTAACAGACCCATCACAAGCACAGAAATTGAAACTGTAATCAGAAATATTTCAGCAAACAAAAACCCACAACAAGATGGCCTCACACCTGAATTCTACCAAAAGTTTAAAGAAGAGCTAACACCTATCCCACTCAAGCTCTTCCAGAAAATTGCAGAGGAAGGTAAACTTCCAAACACATTGTATGAGGCCACCATCACCCTAATACCAAAACCAGACACAGATGCCACAAAAAAAGAAAACTAAAGGCCAATATCACTGATGAACATAGATGCAAAAATCCTTAACAAAATTCTAGCAAACAGAATCCAACAACATATTAAAAAGATTATACATCATGACCAAGTGAGCTTTATCCCAGGTATGCAAGGGTTCTTCTGTATTTGCAAATCAGTCAATGTGATATATCACATTAACAAATTAAAAAAGAAAAATCATATGATTATCTCAACAGATGCAGAGAAAGTCTTTGACAAAGTTCAACATCCATTTATGATAAAAACCCTCCAGAAAGCAGGCATAGAAGGAACATACCTCAACATAATAAAAGCCATATATGACAAACTCACAGCAAACATTATCCTCAATGGTGAAAAATTGAAAGCATTTCCCCTAAAGTCAGGAACAAGATAAGGATGGCCCCTCTCACCACTACTATTCAACATAGTTTTGGAAGTCTTAGCCACAGCAATCAGAGAAGAAAAAGAAATAAAAGGAATCCGGATTGGAAAAGAAGAAGTAAAACTCTCACTGTGTGCAGATGACATGATCTTCTACATAGAAACCCTAAAGACTCCATCAGAAAATTACTAGAGCTAATCAATGAATATAGTAAAGTTTCAGGATATAAAGTTAACACACAGAAATCCCTTGCATTCCTATACACTAACAATGAGAAAACAAAAAGTGAAATTAAGGAAAAAATTCCATTCAGCGTTGCAACGAAAAGAATAAAGTACTTGGGAATAAATCTACCTAAAGAAACAAAAGATCTATATATAGAAAACTACAAAACACTGAAGAAAGAAATAAAAGATGACACAAATAGTTGGAGAAATATACCATGTTCATGGATCGAAAAAATCCATATAGTGAAAATGAGTATACTACCCAAAGCAATCTATAGAGTCAATGCAATCCCTATCAAGCTACCAATGGTATTTTTCAGAGAACTAGAACAAATAATTTCACAATTTGTATGGAAAAACAAAAAACCTTGAACAGCCAAAGCAATCTTAAGAAATAAGAATGGAACTGGAGGAATCAACATGCCTGACTTCAGGCTATACTACAAAACTAAAGTCATCAGGACAGTATGATACTGGGACAAAGACAGAGACATAGATCAAGGAAACAAAATAGAAAGCCCAGAGATAAATCTATGTACCTATAGACACTTTATCTTTGACAAAGGAGGAAGAATATACAATGGAGAAAAGACAACCTCTTTAACAAGTGGTGCTGGGAAAACTGGTCAACCACTAGTACAAGAATGAAACTAGAACACTTTCTAACACCATACACAAAAATAAACTCAAAATGGATTAAATATCTACATGTAAGACCAGAAACTATAAAACTCCTAGAGGAAAATGTTGGCAAAACACTCTCTGACATAAATCATAGCAGGATCCTCTACGACCCACTTCCAAGAATAAGGGAGATAAAAGCAAAAATAAACAAATGGGACCTAATTAAACTTAAAAGTTTTTGCACAACGAAGTAAACTCTAAGCAAGGTGAAAAGACTGCCTTCAGAATGGGAGAAAATAATAGCAAATGAAGCAACTGACAAGAATTAATCTCAAAATATACAAGCAACTCCTGCAGCTCAATTCCAGAAAAAATAAACGACCCAATCAAAAAATGGGCCAAGGAACTAAAGAGATATTTCTCCAAAGAAGACATACAGATGGCTAACAAACAAATGAAAAGATGCTCAACATCATTCATTCTCAGAGAAACGCAAATCAAAACCACAATGAAGTACCATCTCACACCAGTCAGAATGGCTGTTATCAAAAAGTATATAAACAATAAATGCTGGAGATGGTGCGGAGACAAAGGAATCTTCTTATATTGTTGGTGGGAATGTAAACTAGAACAACCACTATGGAGAAAAATGTGGAGACTCCTTAAAAAACTGGAAATAGAACTGCCATACAATCCAGCAATCCCACTGCTGGGCATACACACCGAGGAAACCAGAATGGAAAGAGACACATGTACCCCAGTGTTCATCATAGCACTGTTTATAATAGCCAGGACATGGAAGCAACTTAGATGTCCCTTGGAAGACGAATGGATAAGAAAGTGTGGTACATATACACAATGGAATATTACTCAGCTATTAAAAAAATGCATTTTAATCAGTTCTAATGAGGTGGGTGAAACTGGAGCCTATTATACAGAGTGAAGTAAGTCAGAAAGAAAAATACCAATACAGTATAATAACACATATATATGGAATTTAGAAAGATGGTAATGATGACCCTATATGCAAGATAGCAAAAGAGACACAGATGTAAAGAACAGTCTTTTGGAATCTGTGTGGAGAAGGCAAGGGTGGGATGATTTGAGAGAACAGCATTGAACCATGTATATTATCATATATGAAACAAATCACCAGTCCCTGTTCGACTCATGAGACAGGGTGCTCAGGGCTGGTGCACTGGGATGACCCTGAGGGATGGGATTGGGAGGGAGATGGGAGGGAGGGTCAGGATGAGGAACACATGTACACCCATGGCTGATTCATGTGAATGAAGGGCAAAAACCACTACAATATTGTGAAGTAATTAGCCTCCAATTAAAATTAAAAAAAAACCCACCTGGCATGTAGCAAGCAGATAAATAAATGTTACTTATTAAAACAAATTCTCCTCTGACTCTTGTTAAAATCAACATATTAAAATGTGAACTAAATCTATTACTTATCTGATTGGACAACACAAAAATATGAAAATAAATAAGGAAATCAAATTTGATTTAAAAATAGAAATCCAAAGATAAAGCAAAGACAGAAAACATTACTCTGACTTTATTAGTGCCAGATAAAATTGTTTTCCATTTAACCTAAGAGATAAATCTATTAGAAAAGCAACACAGTCCATGTTATCTAGGGGGAAACTGCTAAAATCTGTCATTGTTTTCTCTTTGTCAGCCTGATTATGCCTGGTTAATACCATATTCAAATATGTTCATCTGTGCTGTTCTTGGAAAAACAAGCAAAGACAATTTAGTTTATGCCTATCAATACAACATATCTCCCTTCTTAATTCAACAAAATAAAATAAACAGTTTGCATCTTGGTTGATGTTGATGTTTACAAGTGAGTAGTGCAAATCTCAAAATCTGTAAAATATTATTTCCCCCTCATAAAAGCATAATGGGAGACTTTAATCGTTGCTTTGACATTTTAAAACACAGGTCAGATGCTTAAATGACACCTTTTAAATTACAGCTGCCAAGAGATTGCTTGCAACATAATATAACATGACATTTTAACTAACTATAACCAGCAGCTATTATTTTCATAGGACATAATAGTAACTCGAATAAATACATTTTGAGTTTTTGCATAACAATAACAAATCAGCTGTCATTAGTCCAATAAGGTACTTAATTTTATCAACTGTTTTCTGGAAAATTATCTTTTTGATAAAGAGGGACAGATTAATCTTTTTAAAGCTTCGTTTCAAAGGGTCAAATCTTTTTTTAATTTAATGTCTAAGACAATACAAAGAGCAAATTATTTGCTACAAAGCCATATTTGCAGGCACATATCAAGGCAAGAACTTCCCTGGTGACTCAGACAGTAAAGAATCTGCCTGCAATGTGGGAAACCCATATTCATCCCAGGGTGGGGAAGATCCCTTGGAGAAAGGAATGGCAACCGAGTCTAGTATTCTTGCCTGGAGAATCCCATGGACAGAGGAGCCTGGTGAGCTACAGTCCATGGGGTTGCAGAGAGTCAGATACAAATGAACAACTAACATGCACATTAAGGCAAGAAATTGGACTCAAGTCAATCTGATATCAATGTCAATTTAATCAGTCTATCTGCTGCATATTCTCTGTAAACTAGGCACCTAAGTCATCCACATTCTGCTGACCTTGGACTTATTACCTAAAAATCTACTCCATTAAACTAGTGTGTGATGAGTAAATGAGATGATTGTTCACTCTCTTTGGAAAATACACATAAGTAGGTATTTCTTCAAAGAAAGGCACTCACTCACCCTTAAAGGCTAGCTTCCATTTTTTCTTTTGCTTATTTTTCACAATAGGTCTGTATACATTTCTTGCGTGGCCTCTACTTCCTTGATTCTAAATTTTGGCTCAAATGAACTATTTGAGCCTAACTTCATGGATCAAATCCTCATTTGACATTAAAGATTTACCTCTCATCAGCATCACAGTAGCAATCTCAACCTCTGTAAATTTTCTCCAAAATGGAATCTAAATTTATTGTAAAATTCTTACTATCAGAGACACCTTTTAGGGAAAAATAAATAAATTTATATGATGGAAATGGACAGTCCTTATTAAATTACTGTGTTAGATCAAGCAGAGTCCTCCTGTCTTATACCTTAATGCTTGACTTCTTTTACACTCTGATAGACCTGTGAGGATCAACCCCAGGTGCACACCTGGAGAAGGAACTAAAGGGAGAAAAAATTGCCTAAAAGTGAGAGCTAGAATTCATGATAAAGACACAGCTTCAGTACCTGATATGTTTCCTTTAGCCAACCATGAGAGTAAATTAACCTGATGACCCTGTTTTGACACTGACTGATTACAGACATTAACCAAAGGGCAACAGGCCAGTGCCACTGAAGAACTGGTAGAATGCACACTGTCCAGAGCGGTTATTTTAATACGGCAACAAGACTGAAGAGCTTGATGAATATTCTCTACCGAATACGTTCTAATTCATAAAATACATTGCTCTATTTTTCAAAACAGGTCAAAATGGGTAATTATCTCCTATGTGAAACATTTCCTAACCATGTTCACTGTCATTCTGAATATTAAATATAAATATGAGACTGCAGAGTAAATGTAAAGCTACCTAAATAAAACTGGTTTCCAGGACTTTACGCATGAACATGCACCCATATATTTTAGAGCATAATTATTGATCTTGTGTGCTTGCTAAGTCGCTTCAGTCATGTCTAACTCTCTGCGACCCTATGGACCATAGTCCTCCAGGTCTCTCTGTCCATGAGATTCTCTAAGAGCTCTGGAGTGTGTTGTCATGCCCCTCGAGGGGATCCTCCTGACCTAGGGATCAAACCCACATCTCTTAAGTCTCACGCACTGGAGGCAAGTTCTTTATCACTAGCACCACCTGAGAAGCTGAATTATTGATCTTAATGTTACCTATTCTGAAAATAAATGTGGGTATTCTTTTTTTTATTAGTGACTTTAGTGCCAACAAAAAGATATGTGGGCTTAATCAACATATCCAAGTAATTATACCCTTTAATCAGAAAAAAAAATGAAAAGTTTTGGTTTCAGAAATACTTATTAAAGAAACACTTAAATGGTTAACCCACTCTTCAAAAATAATTAGGACTTCTTTTCACAAGACAGGGAAGTTGCTGACAATCTTGGAAATTAAGACACCTGTGTCGAAATGCTTCTGTAATAAAATTTGCAATCAAACCAAAATTACAATGAACATGTGTTTCCCTGGTTATAGGCTTGCATGTCTTAGCATTAACCTGCAAAATGTGATGCTATTTTGAGCACAACAGCTTCTAAATCATTTCTTAGACTAGATAATTCCTTGTATGCTTTCTCCTCCATCTACCCCTCCAAACAATTAAATATATTTCCAATGTAGGAAGGGACAGTGAGAAAGGTTACCAGATTTAGTCTGTTACTAATCAAGCCACTATCATTAGTTGTTTTATTAGATCATAGATACTACAACTGTAATGAACTTCAAGAAATCACTTCAAATTTTGGCAAAACAAAGATGCCCCTTTTTTCAACAAAACACTTGATATCACCGTGTCACCAAGTCCAATCTGGCTCTCCTCACTACATGACAGGTCAATTAACCAAGGGATGAGGTGCTAAGGAAAGGATTAAGACTTTATTTGGAAGCCTGGCCTACTGAGAGGATAGCAGACTGCTGCTGCTGCTGCTGCTGCTAAGTCGCTTCAGTCGTGTCCAGCTATGTTCGACCCCATAGATGGCAGCACACCAGCCTCCCCTGTCCCTGGGATTCTCCAGGCAAGAACACTGGAGTGTGTTGCCATTGCCTTCTCCAATGCAGGAAAGTGAAAAGTGAAAGTGAAGTCGTTTAGCCGAGTGCGACTCTTCGCGACCCCATGGACCGCAGCCTACCAGGGCTCCTCTGCCCATGGGATTTTCCAGGCAAGAGTACTAGAGTGGGTTGCCATTGCCTTCTCCGGATGGCATACTAGTTACTCCAAAAAAAAAAAAAAAAACCATTTTATCAAGTTCTGGACACCAGATTCTTTTATAGAACAGGGTGGGGGTGAGGGTGAATGTGAGGAAGTAGTCAAAAGACCATTAATCTTGCAAATATCTCTTGGAATGGTAACCTCAGGGAGGGTATGTATTAATTTCTACCTTCCTGTGGACAACCACATGTGGATGGGATCCTGAACAAAGGCACTTTAGTTTACAATTCAGGCAGAGAGGCAGGGTTCGCTGAGGCATGATATTATGTATAAACATTATCCTTTTAGTAACAAAAGCAATGTAAAACAAAGTGAAGTCGCTCAGTTGTGTCACTCTGAGACCCCATGGACTTTAGCCTACCAGGCTCCTCTGTCCATGAGATTTTACAGGCAGTAGTACTGGAGTGGATTGCAATTTCCTTCTCCAGGGGATCTTCCCAATCCATGGATTGAACCCGGGTCTCCTGCATTGTAGATAGACGCTTTACCATCTGAGCCACCAGAGAAGTCAAAGTTAAAGCAAAAGAAGCAGGTTAAATATGGAGTCAGATTTTGTTCTTCCCAGTTAACAAAAGAAGGTAAGTGACTTGCCCAAGGTCATAGAGCTATAAAATGCAAACGGATTTCTGACCTCCACCCTTGCTGGATGGATTGTTCTAGAGTTAGTCCTTTATTCTAAAAAGTCAGGTGTCCTACTGAATAATTTCAAAATCAGAAGCTTCCCCTCCTGAGTGGATTCCTCTTCCTGGTTGAAAGTTGCCATCTGTCTGACTGACTTTACCTAGAAAGCTGAGCCTTCAGGACATATTTGTGAACAAAGTGAAGATTAGAGGGAAGTGTAGCACATTATTCCCTCAGTCACAGGTTTTCACTCGCTGGTCTGTTGTAGCACTGCTGAGGTTAAAAAGAGGACGGTTCTGTGTAATCAGAGCACTAGTCTGATCACAGATAAACACAAGCATATATGCGTGAAATCAAAAGTCCACACTAATGGTCTCCATGTACATGATAGCCCTCAGAACCAGAGGTTCAAACAAACAAACAAACAAACTCAGTTTTGTTTGGTTTTTGCTTGTTTGTTTCCTGTCTAATGAGGGAGGCAAGACTGGATAACTTATGGGAGTACTTCCAGGCTTAGGACTCAGGCCACAAACTATTAAATCTTCTGGCCTTATATTTCACTCTGCTGTTCGGTGTGAGTCCACCACAATGGTCATGTAGCCAGGATAGTATTTGCTTACTCACAACTCAAGCAAAATTCCTAACCACCATGATTTCATTTATCTGCTTCATCAGTTTGCATAATCCTCCAATTCTGGAGACACTATAGAGAGTATAGAACACAGGTTGTTTCTGTAATAATACTTTTTCTACTCCAGTATACTGACTTCTATTTTTCATTTCATAATATCCCTGCCAAAAATAACAGTGCAATGCAAACATATTCGAACATGTGGTAAACAAATTTGTGTGTGTGTGTGTGTTAGCACAGTTGTGTCTGACTCTTTGCAACCCCATGGACTGTAGCCCACCAGGTTCCTCTGTTCATGGAATTCTCCAGGCAAGAATACTGAAGCGGGCTACCATTTCCTTCTCCATGGAAAACAAATTTAGTACATTATTAATGTAAAAAATAATTGCCACTTCCATTTGTATAATTAATCTCATATGAAATTAACTCTTTGAGTTGAGGATGTGTGGTTGTTGTGCTTATGTGTAGTTGTGGAAAAAGGAGATTGGAAGATATAAAGATAAGATACAAAGCAGGAGACAGACCAACTACTATAGTACCTAGAAAGTTGTAAGAACTCCATTATCATCTATTGATGTACGAATAAATGAATGAACAGAAAACTGAGAGACTGACTCCAGATTAAATATTTGGCATTTTTCCACATGCCAAAACTTAACATTGAAATCAGAGAAGATCTATACTCCTAAAAGACTTTATACTTTTTCTTAGCAGTCTCCTTCATGTAACACAGTGTTTTGCATTTTGTCTGATGGTCAATAAGTACTTAACAATAAAAATAATAAAACAAATGGTAGCAGTAGTTCTACACACTATACCAAACACCTCAATTTTATTAGTTCATTTATCCCTGAGAGGTAACACTGAGACAGGCTAAGACCTGGGACCCGATACCCTTTACTACAGTGCTTACACATGGACCAACATCTTTTCAAGCAACAAAATACAAAAAAACTATAAGAGACCAAAGATAACTGTGTGCATGCCCAGTTTGGACAAACCGTGGACAACAAATACAAAAATATCAAAAGATCCCAACTACCACTTCTGAAGAACCAAGAGCAAAAGGAGGGTACTGTGCATATTCCCTGCACACAGCACCACCAAAGGGGTGGGCAAAACACCTAAGTCACCCGTCTGAGCCAAGCCCTGGACCTGAGACTGTCACCCCACATAAAGAACCAGCTTGTCCCCCTTGGGGAGCAAGTGAGCAAGAAAGGGAACCTGTTGCTTGTTTTTGTTCCTCTCTGCTATAGCAGGGGCCCCAGCAAAGCCTTGCCTAAATTTTTTGTCTGGCTTCTTATCAATTTCTATTGATTAATGAGGTCAAGAACCTTGGTAAGTAACAACAATGTAAAGCTGCCATTGTGAGTTGCATCCATAATACAGATGAGTGAAGTTAAAGACAAGGTTAAACTATTAGCCAATTTCACAAAACTAGTTCTATTAGATCCAGAATTCAAACCGAAGTGTATCTTATGTAAACTCTTGCTTTAATAAATGAATAAGTGTATGACAAAATGAATGCAACTATCCTGTATTTTTATTAATGGGGCAAGTTGGAAAGGGTTGTGCAGAGTGAGTAACCAACTCTATAGGTCTTTGTTATATCAGTCTCCCAAGACACCAAAGTTATCACTGTGGCCTCAAAGAGTCAACAACTGGGAAAAGGATACTAGACTCAGACAGAAAAAAATTCAAGAGAATCAGAGGCATTTTATGAAACTAATTTCTTCCATCTGGTTAACAGTCACCAACAGAAGCAGTTAAGGTATGTCATTCAGTTTTTAATAATTATGTCAAAATTTCTATGCTTAAGTGAAACATTGTACCAAACATAAGCTCATTTTCCTTTAACAAAGATTCTTGGCAACTGGCAACCACTCATAGCCATCACACCACTCATTACACTGTCTTGCAGATGCACAAATGAGGCTGTAAGAGACAATTCCGAAGGAGAATGATAGATAAGCCAGTTCTTATCAGGAATGTTTTTTCTATCTTTGTTTAAAATTCTCTTTCTCTCCTCTTTCCTGATTCCCTCAAATTCTTTCTCAGGCTCTTCATATGTTAAATAACAACTATGAACTAAATATATACTAATGTATACTAAAGGTATACATTTGAAACAATGAATATTGCAATTTGTATAATTAACCACAATAATTAGTTGACTAAATGACCCTGTGAAAGAGGTCATTTTGTTAATCAAATATTGTACATGAAATAAATTCAACATTTTTAAAGGGTTTGTAGATAAAACTGGGATGGGAAGTGAAGTTATAAATTCATAGTCTTTAACAACAGGCTGTAACTGCATAATCTGGACTAGCTTTATCTATTTTTGGACTAGTTATAGGTATAAGAAATGATTATTTTTCATAATGCTGAGCCTTATACAGTGACCAGTCTTTGAGCAAGCTAGTTGGGTGGGTTGTAGCAGCATGACAATTTTTTTTTGTTCCTGGAAGGCAGTTTGTGAGTTTAAAATGTGAGCAGCCTTTCTCTGCCTTCTGTAATAGCACCTACCAAAGAGCAGTAAAATTCCAAGTACTGAAATAAATCCCAGTGAAGAATTAAACATACTGATAATTTACATAATAGAATTCAACCATTTAATATCAAGAACAAAATTTAAAGAGTAATGCAAGAGCAGTTTGGAGACTATCTTTAGACAGAAACTGGGAATGTAAAAACGACAAAGAAAGAAGAGAGGAAGAAATTTGAGGTATCATACTTAGAGGCTTAGCTCATTTTCTTTTGATCTAAATTTCTTTGTCCATCAAATCCTCCCTTCCCACCATCAATACAGTTGGGCCATCTCTTACATATGGAAACTTCCAGACTCTACTCCCTCATCTCCATTTGCAATAAAAGTCAAATATGCTCCACATTTATTAAAGTAACAAACATAATAAGTCTCTAAGTAGCAATAGAGACCAAAGATCTCCTTAGCATTCCAGATATATATATATATATATACACACACATATAAAATTTATATTGTAATGTCCCCAAAATATCTTGCATGATATTTAAACCACAAAATGACTGTGCCATTTGCAAAATGTCTGGTTATGCATTTTTTTTAATTTCAACCCATGTTAATGTGTCCTAAGATACCATATAAGATTACTCTCTTTAGATATTTCAACGTGAAATTACATTCACAATACCACCATAAGAGAGTAATAAAGACAGATTACCTGGGGTTAAGAGGATGACTGACATAGTGATGAGTGAGCATACAACTAAAATCACCAGCAGTGCAATAGCAATTCCCTTCCAGTTTCTCTGTGGAGGGCTGTTACTTCCCAGTTCCTACCGAGAGAGAAAAAAAAAGAAGTTTCATAATTATACATGCTCCAAGAGAAATGTATTCATAAAGGAATGATTCAATGCATGGAAGAATCACAGTTTGAAAACTGATTAGAATCCTTTTCCTCTTCGGTGGCTCATTTAATTATTCAAAGGTGCATATATTACAAATGGCTATCTTATGAGGGGCAATCTTACTTCTCCAAGAGATAAACCAGCAGAGTTTTATGCCTGCTGTCCAAAATGTGGATGGCATTAAAACACATTGACTACAAACACTAGAATGATTGCCAAAATACTCTGCAAAATAATATGGAAATAAAGTGTGCCCATTTACATTTTTCTTGCTACAATGGACCCTACAATGAGGATTTAAATATTAACATTCCTGAAGCACTATAGACTACTTTTTTAACTGGTAAAGGGGAAAAAAAGATTAGTGATGGGGAAATAATTCAAAATCCCCCCTCAATGCAGAGCGGTGCACATTAGTCAACATAAAAAGTCCTCTTTTAACAGTTCTCCCACCACTCATAAAAATCAAGAGGATGTACTAACTAAATTAAGCAATTGCTTCCATAGCAATAGATAACAACATCTTCTCCCTGGGCAGCATGCATGATATTGGCAAGGAGGTATAAATGATAGAAAAGGAGAAACTTGAGTATCTTTTACTATATACATAGTAAAGCTTTTCAATTTTCAGATCTGTGTTCAATTCTGTTGACTAGAAATACATGAGCATCATTCACCAAAGTAAAGCACAGACCACCTTGATTTGAAATACATGTGAGATTTTCTTTACAATAAAGTTTATAAAACACTAAGTTTCTTGTTTCTTTCTCTCTACCCCAATCCACAATTTATTTCCATTCCCAATAAAACCTTCTTTATTGAAAAATAGTCAAATGATTTGAGGACAAATGAAACAAAACATAACGGTTTCCAGTTCATTGTGTATACAACAAATTATCCAAGAAGCCCTAGTCTTTCCTTTAAAAAGATAAGTAAAATATGATATAAACATTTGATAAACTATAAATGGGTTATTGTGACTCACAGTTTAAAGCACTGAAGCCAATTTTCACATAGTGACAGTGGCATTCAATTCTGCCATAAACTCTTTGGACTTAAAAACTAGGTCCTAAATAAATGTTAGAAGAAACCATTCATAGAGGGTGTTTTCTTAACGTTTTTCCCCTTCTCAGATCAGTAGATTTAGGTTTATCTTTCATTCTGATGAACCAAATCCAGCAGAAGTCAATTTCACTCCTTTTTTTCTAAAATGGTTCACTCCACACCTCTTGTTAATGCTTCTTAATGCTTACTGTTCAATACCTCTATCCCTCCTGCATTTTGGTTAGAATTTCCATTTATAAACTTATCCCATATAAGTTGAGACAATAGATCATCAAATTTTTAGCATTAAAGTAACAACAGGGAGCAGAGAAGGCAATGGCACCCCACTCCAGTACTCTTCCCTGGAAAATCCCACGGGCGGAGGAGCCTGGTAGGCTGCAGTCCATGAGGTCACTAAGAGTTGGACACGACTGAGTGACTTCACTTTCACTTTCAAAGAAATCAAAAAGAAATTACAATTTTATATCTACTGATTCCGATTTTGATTCACTCGCTGAAACTGAAGGCAAATAACTAGAAAAATGACTTCAGAGTGAGTTTTTTGGTTTTAGAACATGATATAACTATAATGTCTACCAAACACTGTCTAACAGCAATAATAGATATTTTATGNCAAAGAAATCAAAAAGAAATTACAATTTTATATCTACTGATTCCGATTTTGATTCACTCGCTGAAACTGAAGGCAAATAACTAGAAAAATGACTTCAGAGTGAGTTTTTTGGTTTTAGAACATGATATAACTATAATGTCTACCAAACACTGTCTAACAGCAATAATAGATATTTTATGTGTTTGGGTACTGTACTGGACACTTTATAATCACAATCTCACAAAATTCTCACAATAAATAACTAAAAGTACTATTATTCTGACAAATTTGCACATCAAAAAATGGGATTTAGAGAGATCAATAACAATTACACTCACTGTTAATGAGTAGAATATCTCAAGGTCCAACCCATAAAAGTCTAAGTTCAGAAACCATGCTCACCCAGTAATATGCTGTTCTAGAAGTAAGTACTTCTTGAGTCAATCCATAAACCAATAAATCAAGGAATAATTTGAGCCTCTACATATTTGAAAAGTTCACAGTTTTATAAACACTATTCTGAATTCTGCAATGCTTTCAAATAAATTCATATTTTCCCTGATATAGTAGAAAAATATACCATTTTAACAATTGTAAAACATATTTGAGTAAAAAATAAAGAGATACACATAAGAATGTCAGGCTCCTCTAAAAATAACACTACCTAAGGCATCTTCAAGTCTCTGCTTAGGAAAGCAGACTTAATGAACACTTACTCTCATTCTCTCTTTTCATCCATCTTAAATTCATTACCATTCTAATACTTCTCAGGAGAAGGCAATGGCACCCCACTCCAGTACTCTTGCCTGGAAAATCCCATGGATGGAGGAGTCTGGTGGGCTACAGTCCATGGCGTCGCAAAGAGTTGGACACAACTCAGCGACTTCACTTTCAATTTTCACTTTCATGAATTGGCGAAGGAAATGGCAACCCACTNGACTCAATGGACATGAGTTTGAGTAAACTCCAGGATTTTGTGATGGACAGGGAGACCTGGCATGCTGCAGTCCATAGGGTTGCAAAGAGTCAGATAGCACTGAGTGACTGAACTGAACTGAACTGAACCTCAAATAATTTGGGTGTCTTAGAGAAACCAGAGACAAACCTACTGCATGTATATAATTATCGATGTGTCATGACTTAAGGAGAAAACAAATGTCTTTCCCCAAACATATACTGTATCAATTTAGAAAGATGTTGACTCATCCTGTATCAGTGATATCTTTTGGTTTAGGCTATTTTCAACTTTCTCAAGGCTATTTTCAACTTTGATCTCATCTCTGCTTTAGTTTAGGTCTCAAATACATGCATCAACCTATATTCTCAAATGGTTTAGTAAGATTTGAGCCACTCTTCACATATAGGTCCTGTATGCCCAGAAGCACTGCAGCAGATCATATGACTTCAGGAAATTTTCTGCCAAATATTTGTATATGACAATTCCTTTTGTATCAAAAGTATGTCAAAACTGGATACTCTTGATCACACACACAGTTATTAAGTCCAGGATTCCAACAAAGTCAGAAGAATATTGGGGCCTTGAGAGCACTGTTTATAAAAGTTGTGATTATCAAAATGCTTTTTTAAAAAAAAAATTATTTTTCAACTATTCTTACCAGAATAGACTTGTATTTTCTTACCATTGTCTTAGGAACTTCTACTTTCTTGCCCAATATTTTATTATTACAATTTTTAAACATATAAAAAAATTGGAGAATATGAAAAGTGAATAGCTACATACCCAGCAGCTAGATATCAGAATTATTAACTTGCTCTTTATGGAATTAACTTTTTTGGTGAAATTTACATAGAGTAAAATGTACAAATCTCACATGAATCAGGTACCAGTACTTTTCATTTGCCTTGATAATTATCTCTTTTAAATTTCATTGAAATCTCCACGGATCCTACCCTTACTCCATTTTCTGATATGAACACACTGGGACTTGCTAATCCCTTGTTCTGTTTAAACACATCCCTAATAATTTCATGAATGCTAAGTTTATAGTCCTATGTTTTCCACCTTTCCAGAGTAAAGAAATCCAATTATTTAAAATGTCATCATTTCTCCAAGATCACAGATACNCCATTTTCTGATATGAACACACTGGGACTTGCTAATCCCTTGTTCTGTTTAAACACATCCCTAATAATTTCATGAATGCTAAGTTTATAGTCCTATGTTTTCCACCTTTCCAGAGTAAAGAAATCCAATTATTTAAAATGTCATCATTTCTCCAAGATCACAGATACATACTTGAATTTGTATTCCTGATTATTTCAGTAAGAACTGAGCAAACTCTCATATAGAGAGGTCTTGTACACATGGAAGCAGGAAATGTAAATCTGATAGACTGCCATTGCCCATCTGGTTTGTAACAAATCAGTGTCGTGTGACTTCAGGAAATTTTTTCAAAAGGATGTGGGCACTATAATTCCTTTGCTCTCAGAAAAGGAAAGGCAAAAAAGAAAATGAAAGTCAATCAGTCTTGTCTGACTCTTGGCAACCCCATGGACTATATAGTCCATGGAATTCTCCAGCTCACGATACTACAGTGGGTAGCCTTTCCCTTCTCCAGGGGATCTTCTCAACCCAGGGATTGAACCCAGGTCTCCTGCATTGCAGGTGGATTCTTTACCAGCTGAGCCATGAGGGAAGCCCATTGCTATCAGAGTCACATTGATACTGGCTACCTTTTCAGTGATCTTATTCATTTTTCATGGATGGTTAAAACAACAGTAAAATGACCATCAAAATAATGAGCATTTTTATAGAGCTTAACAATAAACTTCATTCTCTCCTTCTCTATGCTCCTTCTCTCTTTGTTCACTCTCATCACCCCTTATCCATACCCACATCTCCTTCCTCCACACACACCCTCTATTCCTTTCCTTAAATTCTATTCTAATTGCCATTGTGAAGACTGAGTCAATACTGGTTCAATGTTCAGCCCTCTGCTTATATACATATATATTTTTTCACTTTAAACTTCACAGGTCACTAACAGAAAAATAAATCATATTTAATAACTTCAATGTGAAGAAGATGTGACTGTACATGTATATCATAAAAAGAAATATAGTTAAATTTGTGTAAATCTAACAGGATCTCAGGACAAATTAGATCCTGTTTCCCTTTAGAAGCAAAAATATTAGTACAAAAATTGCATCAGCCAAAAATCTCTGCAAATATTATTAAAAGTTATTGCTTTGTAAACTTTAATGATGTTTTCACACCCCAGTGTTAGAACCCATAATAACTCTTTCTCGGAGAATTTTATTATAAAAATAAAGCACTGGGGCTGTTTCCTCCTGGAGTAATGAAAAAAGGAGCAAATACAAATAAATAAGTAAAGACTATGATTTAAAACTTAACAGTTTATTTATTAGAGCTAATGTAAAAGTTTCCCTAAATAATATATGGAAATGTAAGTTCAGCATACAGCATGCATAAAAATTAACATACATATGTTAACCTGTGAAAAAGAAATAAAGGCAATAAAGAAACTACAGATAAGGAAAATGCTTCATTAACTACAATGGGTCATTACTTTATTTCCATTTATATTTTAATCACAAATTACAACTGTGACTACAGGGCAAAGAGAAGCAGTTATAATGTAATTACATATGGAAACCACGAAGCAAACTGTTCTTGGATTTTATTTGTAGCAATTGTAGCTTTAGGTACAAGACTCTGAGACAGTAGAAAGGAAGGCCCTCGTTTTTTTTCCATTCCTAGAAAAAAGAGAGAGCCAGAAAGGAGGACTGACCAATTTGACAATGTTTTTTGCTTGCTGAGATCAATCGATCTCTAATCCACCAAGTGTGGTACTGCTTACATGCTTGAAATGAAGAGTTTCATCTAACAACGGGATGCCTTTCCTCATTGGAGGTCTATGTAGAAAGGTCACCAGTGTACTTGCACATGTTCCAAAGAATTTTAAAAATAAGTCAACATATATATAATTATCCCTCTTACTATACCTTCACTTTTATTCACTATTATATGTTCTCTAATACCTGCATTTGTATATCACAATTCTAATATTATTGGTAATGTATCTTTCAGCTTATGAAATAGTGACTGTTAATTATCTTTCTGAAAACTGAAGAAAACTCTTGAGAGTCCCTCGGCCTGCACAGAGATCAAACCAGTCAATCCTAAAGGAAATCAACCAGCCCTAAATATTCATTGGAAAGACTGATTCTGAAGCTGAATCTCCATTACTTTGGCCATATGACGCAAACAGCTGACTCAATGGAAACGATCCTGATGCTGGAAAAGACTGAAGGCAAAAGGAAAAGAGGGCACAAAAGATGACACAGCATCACTGACTAAATGGATACGAATCTGAGCAAACTCTGGGAGACAGTGAAGGACAGAGGAGTCTGGTTTGTTGCAGTCCATGGGGTCGCAAAGAGTTGGTCGCAAAGACATGACTTAGTGACTGAACAATAAGGTGATATGCGAAAGAGCAGTGGTTAAGAAACTGGGTGTCACCGTAGAAAGACATGCACCCAGGACTCACTGTGCTATTCATCTAAAGTTATGGCTAAATTTCTGAAGCTTTGGTCTCTCCATTCACAACTTCAGAGTGTTGCTGTGGGGTTTCAATGAGTTAATGAGTTTTAAGCTCCGAGCACAGAGCCAAGCATGTTATGGACATACATTTAAGTTAACTATTGTGATAATTAATTACAAGTCCACACTTCAGATGTTAAAACACAATGAACAGGAAACATCACTGAGAACCTAAAAATTTTATATAAATGGGCGATGGCCACAGTTTGGAAGAAAAACTACATTTTAAGGGAAATAAGAATAAAGAGAAGTGATGTAAAGGATAAAGTAGAAATTGATGTGACATTGACAACTGGATGGCATCGCCGACTCAGCGGACATGAGTTTGAGTAAATTCTGTGAGATGGTGATGGACAGGGAGGCCTGGCGTGCTGCAGTCCATGGAGTCGCAAAGAGTCGAACACAACTGAGTGACTGAATTGAACTGAACTGAACGTGACATTAACATTTAAACCCATTGGTTCTCCCTCACTGGAGCCTCTTCCTTTGTGTGGTACCCTGGACAGGGAATGTTGTTGCCTGCCATTCTAGTAAACAAAAAAATGTGCCCACCATCCCACTCCTAGGAAAGCTCTATATGGCTCAGACAGTAAAGAATCTGCCTGCAACGCAGGAGACCTAGGTTCAGCCTCTGAGTTGGGAAGATCTTCTGGAGAAGGGAATGGCAACCCTCTCTGGTATACTTGACTAGAAGATTCCATGGGCAGAGGAGTCTGGCGGGCTACAGTCCAACATGACTGAGTGACCAAGCACCAAAGTACATCCTACTTCTATACTGGATCAAGTCATTAGCCACTACAACTAGCCATCAAAGCTACATGCTGGGGGAATCCAGGATGGAGAAAAACAGGAAATATTCTGTGCTTTGGATACCTGCACTAGATAGCTGAGATGCATACCTAAGAAACAACTTCAACGAGCCCCGATTCTTGCATCTTTCTCATACAAAGAAAAGCACTAAAATTATTAACTTGAGATGTCTGTTCTTTGTGAATAGCATTAATCTTTTGATGTACAATTACATTTTTTCCCCCAGGAAAAAACTCCTATATAACCTGGATCATTGCTTACCTCTCTGGAATATTTCCTCAGGGCTATCTTAGAGGATATCTCTGGGATATGATTCTCAGTATGTTCTGCAAATAAACTTAACTCTCAAATGTTAGGTTTTTTTCTGTCAACATACATTAGAGGTACAGGTCTACAAAATATATATTTTAACTTGTAGGTTTCCTTTGCCTTTAACCTATTTCAGAAGCAACTATTTCCTATAGCAACACTGTAACAGGGTTTTAGTCTAACAACAAAAATATGTTTACTTTCTCTTTCCCACTGAGCCGAACGCTGGTATGTCCTATTTTATTGTAACTGATTAACATATTTACAGCACAGATAATACCATGTACCATTAATTAACAGTGCAGGAAAAATTACTTGATGCCTAAAGGTCTGACAGGTTAAAATATTAGGTCTTTTTTTTTTTTCACTTACTAAGGCCACTCAGAGAATACAAACAAAGAATTCACAGTGCTTTCAAAAGATAATGCATTAAAGATAAAATGATAGGCTCTCTCTGTTCAATTGGTTTAACAGAAACATAACTATGTTAAACAAATGTGGGTATTATAAAGAACAGGCTTATTGTGAAAGTAATTTTCACGTGTCACCAAAAATTAATAGGGTAGGTAGTTAACAGCCATGATTACACAGAAACTAAGCAAAAATTTTCAGCACATTGGTCTAGATTCTCCTTTTTTCTGTGAATTCTTTACTCAAAATTGATGAAAACTTTGACACTGAAGAGAAAATGAGAGTAATTTTGCTTATAATTAAAAGACAACCACAACTCATATCATATGCATACACACTCAGGATGTGTATCTTTATTTTCAGAGATTGTCAGACTGATCAGAAATCAAGGCTGGGTATTTGATCCTTCCCTGATCCAGTAATGGCACCTTCAGACAGAATTTAAACACTAAACTTCAATTAGTGTTTAACTAGATTGATTAATCAGTCAAAATCTCTAATAAAATTGTACCATATACTTTACACCTAAGATAAACAAGCACGAGTTTTTAAGAGTGACTACTTATTTGAACTTAAAACAACGTGACCAACATAAAACAGTAAATAATAAACACAGTTAAAAGAGTTAGCATGAAGGGACTTCCCTGGTGGTCCAGTTGTTAAGAATTTGCCTGCCAATGCATTGGACATGGGCTCATTCCCTGGTCAGGGAACGAAGATCCCATATGCTGCCGGGCAACTAAACCCTCACACTGAAACTACCGAGCCAATGTACTCTGGAGCCTGCATACTGCGATGAAGATTCCATGCGAGGCAACTAAGAAACTGATGCAGCCAAATTAATAAATAAAAACAAAAACAGCATGAGGAGAGTCAGTCAACATAAAATTTCAGCAGGCAACTCCTTATTGCTAGAATTTCAAAACTGTCCATCGAAAAATGTAATGTTCTATATCACAGACTTTGTCATTCACTAATTTCAGTCTGATTATAAAGTTTATTAGTTTAGTTTAGTTTAGTNAACTGGGAAGCATTATGGATGTAAAAATAATAGATAAACTATAAAATTTTTAGAAGAAAACCTGGAATCCTTGAGTGATGGAAATGCTTTATAAATGATATTATTATGCCAATATTATGCCAATAGTTCTAAACATTTGTCAGAACTAATCAAACTGCCTTTAAATTGGTGGATTTTATTGTATGGAAATACATCAGTAAAGCCAACCATAAGTGTGTCACACAATTCTGTTGTGATGTGTATTTATTACCCTGAATTCATTTATTAAAAATAATGTTACAAGTTGGCAGGGCTCATATCTCTTTTTTAACAGTACTAAGGTTATTTAGGTTATCACTTGTTTATACAAACTTTTTAGCATTAAGGTACAAAAATGGATTCTCTTTATCCACACTGCCAACTTAAAGAATATACATTTTATAAACATAATAATAACAACAATATTAAATTTTAAACAAAAAATACAAAATCAATGATAAACTTAAAGATTATTCCTGGGTTAGAATTCTAGAATTCTTGATATGTCTTATTACCGTATAAACAGTTTGATATTTTTGAATACTTTATTGTGAACAGATATTACTTTCATAATCATAAAGCACAGCTAAAATTTTCCACGTTTAACTTTATAATATTTTTTTAATTTGAATTTACTTATTTTAATTGGAGGCTAGTTACTTTACAATATTGTATTGGTTTTGCCATACGTCAACACGAATCTGCCACGGGTGTACACGTGTTCCCCATCCTGGACCCCCCTCCAACCTCACTCCCCACACCATCCCTCTGGGTCATCCCAGTGCACCAGCCTCAAGCATCCTATATCCTGCATTGAACCTGGACTGGCGATTCGTTTCTTATATGATATTATACATGCTTCAGTGCCATTCTCCCAAATCATCCCACCCTCGCCCTCTCCCACAGAGTCCAAAAGACTGTTCTATACATCTGTGTCTCCTTTTGCTGTCTCGCATACAGTGTTATTGTTACCATCTTTCTAAATTCCATGTATATGAGTTAGTATACTGTATTGGTGTTTTTCTTTCTGGCTTACTTCACTCTGTATGATAGGCTCCAGTTTCATCCACCTCATTAGAACTGATTCAAATGTATTTTAAGATATCCAGTGTTTTTGATATTGGAATAATGAACATGTATACTTGTTATTAGTTTTTATTGGAATATAGTTACTTTAACAATGTTGTATTAGTTTCTGCTGTACAGCAAAGTGAATCAGCCATATGTTTACATACTTATCTTTTTTGGATTTCCTTCCCATTTAGGTCACCACAGAGCATGAAGTAGAGTTTCCCGTGCTATGCAATAGTTTCTCATGAGTTATCTATTTTATATATAGTATCAGTAGTGTATATACATCAGAGGATAAATGATCACATATATTTATATCCTATGACTTATATTAAATGCACTAAGTGAAAGTGAAAGTCACTCAGGCGTGTTTGACTCTTTGTGACCCCATGGATTGTGTAGGCCAGAATACTGGACTGGGTAGCCTTTCCCTTCTCCAGGGGATGTTCCCAACCCAACTATTGAATCCAGGTCTCCCACATTGCAGGCAAATTCTTTACCAGCTGAAGCACAAGGGAAGCCCCAAGTGGACTAAAGTACTCACTAACTCAACTAACATTTGTTGAATACCGTTTCTTGCTAGGCACTGATAGAGGCATATCATTAATTTCAATAACAATTAAAACAATAAAAGCTGTAAGATCATATGTACTTTTTAAAAATAAGAAGCTAGGGTTTCTCCTACAGGTCTATTCTTTTTCTGGTGGACTTGTGATTTTACCAAGAAGAACAGATACACTGGTTATTCCATTTCAAACCAGGATTGATCATGTGGAAGATAATTTATTAGCAAATGAGCTCCACTGAGGAAGAAGCCTCCTTTTCTATGAAGTTTTCAAGTGTGTGGTATCTCAGATAAAATTTCTCTACAGGAATTCTGTCTCATTTCTAACTAGTAGAAACAAGCAAAAGAAAAAAAGTCTCTGCAACACACACCAGCAAGCACAGGGGATTATCTTTACTTCTGAAATGAAAAAAACACATTGTACCCAGTTCTGATACAGAATCAGAAATTGCCTCATTAAAGCATGTATTTCCAGTTCCTATTGAAATAACACAAGAACTTCACATTATTCTAAGAGTGAAAACAGTAAAAGAAAACTTAAGTTTAGGGGATGTAGTGAAAATATGTTTGGAAGCAACAACATAAAAAGTAAAATAAAAAATTAAAACCTGTGTTTATGGTCTAGCTGCAAAAAAGCAAACACAAAAAAGTCTGTATAATATTGTTTTTAGGGGCTAAATTCCAGTTTCATCTCCATATGATTAACTTTTCCACTGTTTATGGACATAGTTATTGCAATTATAGCTTTTGTGGGAGATAAGATAGAATTCTCATGGTTAAAGGAGTATGAAAGAAACCAGGTGAGAACAAAAATATACTAGCCACAGGGTCAAGATATTCAAGGTACTCCTTCATAGGACCTTTCCTAGAAAAACAAGAGTAAAATAGAAATTTTCTTTCACAAATCCAAGAGGCAGAATATTTATAATATAACATACTTAGTGGAGAAAATAGCTTTTCAAACCTTGAACACTACAAGTAGCCATGTATTAATAAAATGGACAACCTAGAAGAAATGTCGAAAGTCTTAGAAAGATACAGTCTCCTAAGATTGAATGAGGAAAACAGAAAATACGAAGAGACCAATTTAAAGGTACCATAATTGAATCTGTGATTTAGAAAATTACAACAAACAAAAGTCCAGGACTAGATGGCTTCTCAGGCTGATTCAACCAAATATTGAGAGATGAATTAATATCCATCCTTCTGAAACTATTCCCAAAAATTGAAAAGGAAGGAACATTTCTGAGCTCATTCTATGAAGCCATCACCCTGATACCAAAACCAGACAAAGAAACCACAAAAAAGAAAATTATAGGCCAATATTACTGATGAACATAGATACAAAAGTCTTCAACAAAATACCAACAAAACGAATCCAACAATATATTAAAAGTATCATATGCCATGAGCAAGTGGGATTCATACCAGGGATGCAATAAGGCTTTTGTGTTTTTCAGTATCCACCAATGTGATACACCACCACAACAAATTGAAGGATGAAAACCATATAATCATCTCAAAAGATGCAGAAAATCTTTTGACAAAATTCAATACCTGTTTACAATAAAAACTCTCTGGAAAGTAGCCAAAGAGGGAACATAATCTCAACATAGTAAAGAACAAAGGCTAATTGTCCAAGGTTAATTACAGAAATCTTCAAGAGATAATTTCCAAACATATGTGGAATACATAGTAACAAATGCGATGTCTTGCTTTGCATTTAAATAGTTTCCCAATGGAAACTACTGATATTTTACGACTGTCTGTCTAATCAACATAATGTTAGTCTGTGTGAGAAATCATAAAAGATGACTAATGAAACATGGGCTGGTTTATAAAATATGTCTCAAGAAGTCAGTTTTCCTGGGAAAAGCCTTCATTCTTATGCCTTAGACTTAAGACTTCCAGACAGACGTATATAATAAAATTGCCATTTAATAAATCAAATAAATAAATGTTTATTCTTTGTTTTTACCAATGCTTATGCTTAAAAGTAAAGACATAGATTTTAAGTTTTTGCCCATATTTTAGTAAAACAGAAATAACAGCTTCATTACTATTTATTATTTCTAAGGCTAATAAAAATGTTCATTTCCACACAGGCCTGCTGATCCTAAAGACACATCTTTCATCATGTCATTTTTTTTTCCATCTCAAACATTATATAATTCCAAATTCAAGATCTTGCAACTGGATTCACTTTTCCACAACTAATTCAATCAGTATTTATTAAGCATGATTAGGGCAAGCAACCTGCTACCACTGGATATAAAATTGTAGGAAAGATACAAGGAATACTTTCAAAAAGACTGATGTCCCAATAATCTAGAAGACTGTTACACAAAAAGCTGGTCCTTAATAAGACTGTGAAAATGTAATCAAAGTGCAATCCTGTGGCTAAGACTCCATGTTCTCAATGCAGAGGGACTATATCCCTTTCCTGGTCAGAGAACCAGGTCCCACATGCAAGGACTAAAAATCCCACAGGCTGCACCAAAGACCAGATANTACAAGGAATACTTTCAAAAAGACTGATGTCCCAATAATCTAGAAGACTGTCACACAAAAAGCTGGTCCTTAATAAGACTGTGAAAATGTAATCAAAGTGCAGCCCTGTGGCTAAGACTCCATGTTCCCAATGCAGAGGGACTATATCCTTTTCCTGGTCAGAGAACCAGGTCCCACATGCAAGGACTAAAAATCCCACAGGCTGCACCAAAGACCAGATACAGTCAAATAAATAAATAAATATTTTTAAAATGTATACCAAGTAATTTGCTTTTAATTGGGCAATTCTTGTTACCAAATGCAAATGCCAACTGAACTGTGACATTCCTGCACACACTCTTTATCATGTAGAAACCAGTAATAAGCAATTCATGCCTGGTACTGATTCACAGGCAACATTTTGAGCGCATTCAGTTCAGTTCAGTTCAATCACTCAGTCATGTCCGACTCTTTGCGACCCCATGAATGACAGCACACCAGGCCTCTCTGTCCATCACCAACTCCCGGAGTTCACTCAGACTCATGTCCATCGAGTCAGTGATGCCATCCAGCCAGCTCATCCTCTGTTGTCCCCTTCTCCTCCTGCCCCCAATCCCTCCCAGCATCAGGGTCTTTTCCAATGAGTAAACTATTCACATGAGGTGGCCAAAATATTGGAGTTTCAGCTTCAGTATCAGTCCCTCCAATGAACACCCAGGACTGATCTCCTTTAGGATGGACTGGTTGTACCTCCTTGCGGTCCAAGGGACTCTCAAGAGTCTTCTCCAACACCACAGTTCAAAAACATCAATTCTTCGTTGCTCAGCTTTCTTCACAGTCCAACTCTCACATCCACACATGACCACTGGAAAATCCATAGCCTTGACTAGAAAGACCTTTGTTGGCAAAGTAATGTCTCTGCTTTGCAATATACTATCTAGGTTGGTCATAACTTTCCTTCCAAGGAGTAAGCATCTTTTAATTTGAGCGCATTATTCTAGACCAAAATCTCCTCACTTTTCCTTCTCTTTCTTAATTGACTTTCAGGCTTCTCATTTTACATAGTGAGTAAAACATGATGAATGAAATTTTCTGACGTTTACAAGTAATAGATTCACTGAGATTCCCTTCATGATATTTTCTTGTATCTACTTTCATTTCCTACATGAGAAAATCTATGTCAAACTACCATAGGTTAAATGTCCATTTCCAGACCAATTACGTCTGTGGGTCAGTCATAGCAAAAGAAGGGCTTCTGATCTCGTGGGGTTCACTGAAACACAAAGGTTTTAATTGTGATGAAATTCCACTTACCTATTTTTTATTTATGTATTTTAATTGGAGAATAATTACTTTACAGTATTGTGATGGTTTTTGCCATACCTCAGCATGAATCAGTCATTGGCATATATGTGTCCCCTTCTTTCTAGAGCCCCCTCCCACATTCCTCCCTACCCCATCCCTCTAGACTGTCACAGAGTACCAGCTTTGGGTTCCCTATATCCTTTTTTTTAAATTTTACCACTGGTCCTTTTGATGTCAAATCTAAGAAGTCACTGTGTAACCCAAGATATGGATTTACTCTTGTGTTTTCTTCTAAGTTTTTTTTAAGTAATTAATTTTAATTGCAGGATAATTAATTTACAATATTATGGGGATTTTTTTCCCCCACACATCAGCAGGAATCAGCCACAGGTGCACATATGCTCCCCCC
>SJYA01000284.1:296414-310718 GCA_006410615.1 Neotragus moschatus
CACCTCCCTCCCCATCCCATCCCTCTGGGTTGTCCCAGAGCACCAGCTTTGAGTGCCCTGCTTCTATAGTTTCATACGGTGATGGCAGCATGACTCTGTAAAACACATTGGATTCTATATTTTAAACTAATTAACTATGTGGTGTATAGATTATCTCCAAAGCTGTTAAAAAAAGAATAGCTTCTGATGAGCCAGACTCAAAAGGCATCTATAACAATGAATTTAATAGGCAAGTAAGTGGTACAATCAATAACTGTTCCAGAAATAAAGAGCTCAGGCTCTAGACAGCGCACAAAGAAACAGTTTCACATCATAAGCAGTGGGCAGCCTGTGCTCTGAATGACTTTATCATAGGAGCAATCATGACATTTAGTTGAATTCTTACACCTTTACAATATGAAGAAAGTGTTATTTCTACATTAAGAGTAGGGAACTGAGCCTCAGAAAGAAAAAGCGGCATGTCCAAAGTTATCCCTAAGTAGAGAAGCTTGAACCAGAATTGGTATCAGTGCCTGTCTCCCAGGTTATGGTCTTAACCACCTCATCAAATTGCACAGCAATGAAACATCTGATTGTAAACATAGATCAACAACATTAACGGAGGTTGACTGGAAAGTGTGAAAGTGTTAGTCGCTCAGACGTGTCTGACTCCGCGACCCCATGAACTACAGCCCACCAAGCTCCTCTGTCCATGGAGTTCTCTAGGCAAGAATACTGGACTGGGTTGCCATTCCCTTCTCCAGGGGATCTTCATGACCCAGGAATCAAATCCAGGTCTCCTGCATTGCAGACAGATTCTTTACCAACTGAGCTATTGGACTGGACTGTCATTCCCTTCTCCAGGGGATCTTCCTTACCCAGGGATCAAACCGAGGTCTCTTGCATTGCAGGCAGATTCTTTACCATCTGAGCCCACTGGGAAGACCGACATCTCGGCCAACCTTAATTTTTTTATGGTGATATGAAGATGAGAATTTGTAACAATTTGCAGTATCAATTACATATACTTTAAGAAAGTTAAAAGTCAGTACTTCATACATAACACAGAATTCGGTTTACGTGATATGTTGAATAACAAAAATATAAACTTATTTCAAAAGGAATACTGGTACATAAGGGCTTCCCTGGTGGCTCAATGGTAAAGCATCCGCCTGCCAGTGCAGGAGATGTGGGTTTAATCCCTGGGTCAGAAAGATCCCCCAGAGAAGGACATGGCTACTCACTCCAATATTCCTAACTGGGAAATCACATGAACAGAGGAGCCTGACAAGCTATACAGTCCATAGGGTCACAAAAAAGTCAGACATGACTTAGAGACTAAACAACAACAAATAGTTACATAAGTTGTTCTNTCAGAAACATCCCCCAGAGAAGGACATGGCTACTCACTCCAATATTCCTAACTGGGAAATCACATGAACAGAGGAGCCTGACAAGCTATACAGTCCATAGGGTCACAAAAAAGTCAGACATGACTTAGAGACTAAACAACAACAAATAGTTACATAAGTTGTTCTCAAGAAATGCTATAGTTTCACTAACTTTCAACTCCTAAAAGAAAAATAGGAAGAATCCAAAAGAGTATATATATATATCACTAGAATGGCTTTTATTATAAAACTAGTTATTCTTTATAAGCATCCAAGGGGACATAGTGACTGAAGTGCACAAATGACTTTGCTATAAAACATTTTCTCCTGTAACATAATGTCATGTATAGAATATAGGGAAAGTGCTATTGAGTACAGAATAAAGAAAAAAAAAAAAAAACCTGGCAGGATTTAAGTAGCTGTCTCATTCTCTCAGATCCCTAGAGTAACATCAAAAAGTACACTGTGCTAAAAGATAGCATAGTATTCCAAACTGACTACCCTTAAAGGCTAGAAGTTTTATAAAGTTATTCATTACACTGCACTTTATTATCTGCCTTGCTCACAGCTTCGCTGGTCTTTAAGAAGCACAGAGTAGATACTCTAAGATTCCCTTATTGGTAGAGAATGGAGAACATACTTTATATTTTAGTTTACAGTGGTTGTTTATGCCAATTCTGAGACAGGAAAAACATGGAAAATATTATTTCTTTAGGATTTTACTTCTTGACTTGTTTAAAAAATATCTAACTTATAAGTGAAATTATACAAAGTATAATTTGTATTTCTTAATATTAATGCTTTTACTTTCAATCTTATTGAAATTGTTCAAGATATTCATTTTAGAATTTGGGGTAAGTAAGAAATAAACAGGACTTTAAAATTATAACCTTCAAACTTCTGTTGGCATGTACTTCTGTGCTGAAATATCTTTTGGATCACCTCAGAAACAAAGGGACATGGGTGAAAAGCAGGTCATTTTAGTCACTTTTTTTTTTGGCTATGCTGGGTCTTCCTTGCTGCATGGGCTTTTTGCTAGTTGCAGCAAGTGAAGGCTACTCTCTACTTGTGCTGTGCAGGCTTCTCATTGTGGTGGCTTCTCTTGTTGCAGAACACAGGCTCTAGTGTGCAAGGGCTTCAGTAGTTGTGGCTTCCGGGCTCTAGCACACTGGCTCACTAGTTGTGGCACACGGGCTTTAGTTCTCCGTAGCAAGTGGGATCTTCCCAGACCAAGGGTCAAACCTGAGTCTCCTGCATTGGCAGACAGATTCTTTACCACTGAGCCACCAAGAAAGCCCAAGTCACGAGTTTTATGAAAATAATCCTATTAGTGCAGTTCTGGTAGTAAAACAGCAGTGAATCATAAACTTTATTAGCACTGACTTAACGAAAGAGAAACAGAGAAGAAAGATAAACATGTCTCTGAAAAAAAGATGATCTTGCTAAAACGTCTCATGCTTCATAATGTCACCAATAAAGATGATTGTATATCACTGAGTATCTTAAAGAATTCTCACTCATCTCTCTAATGGGGGCTGTACCTTAGATCACCAGGAAAAAAAAAAAAAAAGCATCATTAAGTTCCTCTGAAGTCCTGTCTCCTTTCTCACTAATGTGCCAACTCCCATGACAGTCTCCCCTTGGACACTCGGCTCAGGATTGTTCTGTCCTGAGTATGAGCGATTTCAGATTCTTAGATGAAGCCCATATTTAGAAAAAACAAAATCACTTGTCTGTAGAATTATGAAACACCTTTTTCTTAGACAAAAATGCAGATAAAATTAGCTCAAAGTGTGTTTGCCTGCTTTTCAGAGAAGAGAGCATGTTTGGGCCTGGGATTCTCCCCCAGCCATTTATAAATTATTCTCTTAAGTGATACAAGTGACAACATTCATTAGCAACCACAGTGAACTCTCCATTTTCTAAAAGATGATTGTCTCAAATTTGGATTGGCCAGGTTCTATGAATCTTTGTTCCCTCTTCTCCAACTGGCAAATTGCCAGTTGAGTATTTTCTCATTATTAATAACTATGCTAAAAGCCAAGAGAAAAAAAAAAACTGTAGTTGGTGTCCTCACATATTCACTATCAGAAAAAGATGAGCATACAATTCATCTCTGGGTGAGATTTAAGAAGGATGTTTCCGTCCCCAAGAATATGATAGAAACCAAGGAGTTGTTCTTATGGTATGAGTTTATGAAAAACTTGTCTGTACATATTTTACATAATATCTAGAAAAAAAGAGAAAGGCTGGTATTTGCTACTAAACTGACAAACACACTAACTTTTTCCTTTACTAGGTCAACATGGAAACATTCCTTAAACCCTTTGAGCCATGACTTAGAATATATAAAATATTAATGACTATTTTCTTCATAAATTTTTGCAAGTGTATATTGTCACATGCCCTCAACAACTGCTGGATCCATAGTATTTACTGATTAATATACATCCATAGAAAAATTATATAAAATATATTTGAATGTGTGTATATGGGCATGGCAACCGACTCCAGTATTCTCATCTGGAGCATCCCATGGACTGACGATCCTGGAGGGCTACAGTTCATAGGGTCGCAAAGAGTTGGACATGACTGAAGCAACTTAGCAGACATAGATAGACAGATAGATAGATGAATGACTAGCTAGAGAGGGATGAAAAAGACTGGGAGAGATTATTATTTAATCAGAGAACTCAGTACAGACACTGTGTGATTTATCCCAGGGAACTTTTCAAAGGCACAAAACGACTCTACTGCAGTACGGGTCAACTTGCAATTTTTGAACGTCTGTTTTGTGAAGGGCCCTGCATGAAGTGCCTTCAATTACAGGTGGTTGTTAAAATTAATTTTGGAAAGCTAAGAAACAGCTTTCTATATATACACTTTTAGAAAGCTTGTTTAAATCATTGACCTCTTCCTTTGGTTCAAAACACCTTGTCAAGATGCAATGGACTGTTTCTAATACAAAAGAAAGCCAAAATAGAATTCTATTCTGGGAATAGTTTGCCTGCTTGAAGTGCCGAGCAGTCTTATAGAGGAAGGTTAACACTAGAAACCGGAACATGCTTTTCCTCCACTATTATTAATATTATGCTTGATGAAGGGACAGAAAAACAAGAAAGAATCTACAACTGTTAATTGGCAGCCAATTACATGTTTATCAAATAATGAGGTGTATAAAAAGTTTGCAGTCACTCAATATTTTGCATGGTGTCTTTCTATGTGCATAAGTTAAAATTCAGATTCAATCTGAATTTCTGATTTTCCCATTTATAGAGTTGGTGACTGGTAATTTTTCTATTTTCCACAGCTCCTATTGCCATAAACTTCTAATGCCCTGATGGACAGTTGTTGATGAATAATTCATTTAACTAAGGCCTCCAGTGTGTAAATTTTTTATTAGTTCTTTTGGCAATGGATACACTCTACAGTTCTTCCCATTAGAGTTCCAGAGGGTGTCAGAACTTCTCTGCAGATTAAACAAAAATGAAAAGAAGAAAAAAGAAATAAAAAATACCCTGGCCATATCACTTTAGCAATAATCACAAATTAATCTCAAATTTCACTTAAGAATTAGGGAAAGTGATGGTCAAAGAAGTGATGGCTTTAGTATCAGAGCTGGCTTAATTTTGTAGGTTCTAGAGTTAAAGAATTACTACATGAAGTAGCAGAGTTCATAACTTTAAGGCTTTAAAATCACCTTTAAAAATAAAACAGATTGATAGACTGTTTTGCAGTATAACTATACAATTACATATAATAAGATTATCATCCAAAGGTAAGACTGACAAAGATAATAACTTTTAACTGAGGATTCAAAGTGTATGCACAAGAAAGCTGGTTCCCTGAGGTGTTTCACAGAGGGAGCGGGAGTTCTTTGCCCAAGCAAGCAACTGACACACCTTATTGTACTACTTTTCCCAGATGCTAGCAGATGCATGGTACATCTGAGCATAGTAAAGACTGAAACAGTCCACAGGGCAGCCACAGGGTGTTAATTCTAATTCTGAAATTTATTTGGCCTTGGAATCCTAGTGAAAGACCACCACACTAGTTTTCTACTCAAAACAGTTTGGGGAAACTACCAAATTGGCCTTATGGTCCAAATCCAATCATTACAATCAATATTTGCTCTTCAGCTTCAGAAAAAACACCAATCGTTTTGATGATTTTTAAAAACATTATTTCAAATCTCTAGTAACGTTCTGAAATACTTTATTTGAAATAAAAAATGCTCAGTCATATTTGACATTGCCATTCCATGGACTATAACCCACCAGGCTCCTCCTGTCCATGGAATTCTCCAGACAAGAATACTGGAGTGAGTAGCCATCCCTTTCTCAGGGGATCTTCCTGACACAGGAATTAAACCCAGATTCTTTACTGTCTGAATCAGTAGGGAAGCCCAAGGTAGTCAAAAATGTCAGTTGTTTCTGCGACCTCACGAAAAGCAAATTCTCCAGACAAAATGTGAAAAATAAAAAGTACAGATAATCTTGGTTAGACAGCAAAGTATTAACAGTAAACTCAATCAGATATTTAGAGTGAATAAATAATAAAAATAAAGATGGAAAAAATGTGCTTTTAGAAAACAAATACACTCTACTCTTGGCTATCCAATTGACATTAAATGGGGAAACAAGCGAATTTCTAAACAATCAAGGGAAAAGCTAAATTTCATACAAGGGCGTTTTCTCTCTGTCTCTCCATACCTAACTAAGTATGTATCTATCAATATCTAACTACCTATGTATCTATCAATATCTACCAAAAAATGGCACCTTATATGTATAAAACAATTGCTTTTAATAAAAGTTTGTTCATTTTTACCAAATAAACCTAAGCAGCAAGATAAATTACAGCAAAGCAATCTCAGTCTTTTAGATAGTTCACTATCACAGTGCAAATCTGATAGGTATTTTTGTTTCCTATTACTATTTGAGTACATATCTGAGATAAATATTTGAATCGTGAAGCATTGCACATCCATGATGATCTTGACTCTGATCTCTTTACCCTTTAGCACAAACTTCACATACTTATTCTTTAATAAACTCACACATTCTAGTTCAAAGTGAAAGTTTTTCTGTTCATTTACAACATTTCTACAAGCCTTACTAGCTGGATTATTTTTCTAGAAAAAAACTGAAGAGGCCCATTTAGGCGTTACAGTGTCTGTCAGCCTAACAATGTCAATTACTACACAATCCAATGTTCACTTCTTCATCTAACAACCTGTTAGCAAGCTTCTACTGTATATTCTACGTGGTGAAGCTGATTCATTTCACAGACAGCACTTATGATAATGTAAGTAGAATGATTTATAACAATACCAGCTGTCCGTGAAACAGTAACATCAATTTATTCGAGAAGATTTTTTTCAATTTTATTATGTTAGTGCTTCCATGTTTCAACATTATCAAATTATTCCCCAAGTGTATGAATATAACCAGTTGATAGAATATGCATTCTTACACTGATTGTATCTTTTATTAAAACTCTTAAAAGTCTATCAAGATAACATTTTCACATATATTTGACTAAATAAAAGTGTTCTCAACACAAATGGAAATCATGGAATTAAAAAAAATTATGTCACCTTCATATTTTACAGTACCAATTTTTAATTTTTGTTTTGTGATTTTTGTTCAGTTTAGTTCAGTCACTCAGTCATGTCCAACTCTTTGTGACCCCATGGACTGCAGCACATCAGGCTNCCTTTTCCTCATTGTGTAAGACTGAACATCTGGGACCTTTAATATAAACCATAAATAGAAGTTTTCTAAATTCATGATTTTCTTATGACTATTTCCCGTATAGTTTTATTACACAACCCAGAATTTAGCAACCACTTTTCACATACACTATGAAATTAAATTTTGATATTTTAATACATACATGATCTATAAATGAACATTAAATAGCTTACAGAACTGAAATAGCACCGTGTATCTAAACAGTATAATCCTAAAATACAAGACTTCATTGCTATATTTCATGAAGAATAGTCTGAATTTGTTACATGAAGTCTACAAAATATTACCAAATATTACTAAGCATATTTCATGTGGCACACAGTGTTATTTGTTCACAATTCTTTCTTCCTTCTCCATTTGAAAATGGGGTGAATATACAATGTGTGTATACCTGTCCTCTTCACTGACNGCTATATTTCATGAAGAATAGTCTGAATTTGTTACATGAAGTCTACAAAATATTACCAAATATTACTAAGCATATTTCATGTGGCACACAGTGTTATTTGTTCACAATTCTTTCTTCCTTCTCCATTTGAAAATGGGGTGAATATACAATGTGTGTATACCTGTCCTCTTCACTGACTTGGAGCTTGAGCAAGTGACTTGTCTGAGCTGTTGGCATGTGTGCTAATATAATTAATCTTTTCAGCCAAGCTTTAGATGTACATGTAGGACTTGGTTGGTATATGCAATCCTGCCTTAAACCAAGCAAATATTACTCCTCAAGTAAGCATCAATCCCAGAATGTGAGATGCATGGAGACACAAACCGAACCAGTAGTGTGAAGCATAGCCACAGCAGGCAATACACAGTCATTTCAGTGAAAAATTTGTTGTTAGGCTTTGAGATTTTTGATGGCTTGTTATGGAGCATTATTTTAATAAAAAACTAATATAGTTCATAACTCAATACCATAATATATTAATAATGTAACATAAATTCCTAAAAATATATCATAAAATATCCATTAGCACTCTTGCACAGCCTCAATAATCTAAGTTCTTCAACATAATTTTCTTGGTATATATACTCTTCTTTGTTTATAATTAGGAGAACAGTGTGGAGATTCCTTAAAAAACTGGAAATAGAACTGCCTTATGACCCAGCAATCCCTCTGCTGGGCATACACACCAAGGAAACCAGAATTGAAAGAGACATGTGTACCCCAATGTTCATCGCAGCACTGTTTATAATACCCAGGGCATGGAAGCAACCTAGATGTCCATCAGCAGATGAATGGATTAGAAAGCTGTGGTACATATACGCAATGGAGTATTATTCAGCCATTAAAAAGAATACATTTGAATCAGTTCTAATGAGGTGGACGAAACTGGATCCTGTTACACAGAGTGAAGTAAGCCATAAAGAAAAACACCAATACAGTATACTAACACATATATATGGAATTTAGAAAGATGGTAATGATAACCCTGTATGCGAGACAGCAAAACAGATGTATATAACAGTCTTTTGGACTCGGTGGGAGAGGGAGAGGGTGGGATGATTTGGGAGAATGTCATTGAAACATGTATAATATCATATAAGAAATGAGTTGCCAGTCTAGGTTCGATGCAGCATACAGGATGCTTGGGGCTGGTACACTGGGATGACCCAGAGAAATGGTATGGAGAGGGAAGTGGGAGGGGAGTTCAGGATTGGGAACATGTGTACACCCGTGGCAGATTCATGTTGATATATAGCAAAACCAATACAGTATTTTAAAGTAAAATAAAGTAAAATTAAAAAAAATACTGAATCTTTAGTATGGAGAACATTTTAACTAGCTCCCATTCTCATTATGAATTAAAATGCAACTTACTGCAATTCATAATTACAAAATATGAAAACTGATATAGATTTATTGGCTGCCAGCTAAAGCATTTAATAATGGGCTTGTGTGTGTGTGTGAGAGTATGTGCACACAAGTGTGTGAACACATATAGAATTTTTGCACTACTGTTTTTTGAAGGAAAATTAAAGTTTTGAACATAGTCTCAGAGGGGGAAATAACCTATATAACAAGTATATGAGGAAAGCACATGGAAATAAGTGCCAAACCAATGAAGCAACTCCTAGCTTATTAAAGAGTATCTCTACTCTATTCTCTATTAATGACTCTTTAGAATGTACTTTTTAAAAATAAGAATAAGACTTTCACAGATTGTAGTTATTAATAGGATAAAGCTATTAAAGTAACACAACCAGTAATCATTTTGAAGACACCAAGTCTGTCCCTGGGAAGATCTTCAAAAGACAGAATATCACATATCATTGTCAAGTACTTAAAAAGGATAACTCTTGATAAGGAGTCAGGACAAGGAGAGTCTTAAGCATTCATTAGATAAAGAATCATAGCTCCCATGGGTAAACATATCCCCAAAGATCATTCTGGGCCCAGGACCAAAGGCTGGGCTGTTTATTGAAATGGACACATTAGTTAAGATAAAGGAAGTGTGACTTCTGTTGTAGATAAGCTCTATATAATATTTGTAGGATGAAAAACTACATGTAGGGACATAAGATGATTTGATCTAAGATATAGACATTATTTCCAGAATGAGGTCAAGATATGCTAATATTTTATTGACACTTTTAAACATTACTGTGGAAGGCTTAAGCTACACACTGTGACTTAAAGAGGAATGAGATTTAAGTGTAGGATTACTCTGCTGGTTCCAAAGAAATGTACCATGATTGTGGCTTATATTTCCCCCTTGTAGAACTACATGGAATTTGGGAATTAATACACAATGTATTATAATGAGTTTATCTTCTTTACGAGGGTCTGGGGAAAAAATAACTAATGAGAGTAGTGAATACAGAGATGCTAGTGTGGCAAAAAAGAAAATGTATAGCATATGGCACTTCTATTAAAGTTAATTTATCAGTGCACAATTTATCTAAGAATCATCAGTGCTTCAAATATTAAGATTTATGTATCTGCCTTTTAATTAATGCAATTTTTGTTAAACATTGCAGTTTTCAAAATATCAATTACTGACAAAGACATATGTTTGAGACAGAAAGAAGCCTAAGTACTTTTTTTCAAATGCTTTGTTAAAATGTTTAGATATACATATCATAATTAACAGTTGAATCAGATTATGTGATATTCTGAATATATAGTCAAAATGAATAAATACTGAGCTATATCCATGACTTTTTAGGATTTTCATAAAAGATATAATAATAAACTAGTGGTGAGTAAACGAATGATGACACAAAGCAATTACTATGACATGAATGAAATCTGGAACAAGACTAGAAGAAATTGAAAGAGATCCATGACAAAAGATGAGGTGCTACACCAAACAGGTCTATAATGACAATGAATTTAAAAATTATAGTTCAGGGTTTTTGATTAGTGGCAAATTGACACACTGAAATAATACGTGCCCTTTTCCTGCTAAAACACATATAAATGTGAGCTAGCTCATTTATTAGATATTTTAGAAATACCTAATTGTGTTGCAAAGTTAGAAAATTTATAACTCTAAAATTAAAGAGAGAATTTCAAAATGAGAATAAGCACATGAGTTAAGGAGTATTTCTGGAGGGGACTGTAGGGGGCTTTTTGCAAGTGGAGAGTAGAAACTGAATAAATATGCTAAAAACTCAGGTATTAGTATTGCTTTTATTGTCAGAATCATTTTCAAAAGGCATTCCTAAAACTTAAGAACAAAAAGAAAAATATCCAAAGTAAAATCTTAGAAAAAACATGAGTGACCAGGAAGAAAATAACCCAAATAAAGCTGATGTAGACATACTATGAGACAGAAAAGACCTACAGGTAATAAATGTTCCTAGGTACACAGATGGTACATAACTAAATAACCTAAAGATGCATCTTCATAGGAAAATTCTATCAGATAAAGAGTCACCACTTACTCTTCTCAAACTTTTCCAAATAGTTGAAAAGGAAGGAACATTCCCAAACTCATTCTACAAAGCAAGCCACCATCACCCTGATACCAAAACCAGACAAAAATATCACACACACAAAATAAAATTACAGGCCAATAACAGCAATGAACATAGATCAAAAAATAATAATAAAAAAATAATAATAATCCTCAACAAAATACTAGCAAACTAAATCCAAACACAATAAAGTTTCATACACCATGATCAGAGTGCCTGAAGAACTATGGGTGGAGGTTCTTGATATTGTACAGGAAGCAGTGATCAAGATCATCCCCAAGAAAAAGAAATGCAAAAAGGCAAAATGGTTGCCTAAGGAGGCCTTACAAATAGTTGAGAAAAGAAGAGAAGCTAAAGGCAAAGGAGAAAACTAAAGATACACCCGTTTGAATGAAAAGTTCCAAAGAATAGCAAGGAGAGATAAGAAAGCATTCCTCAATGATCAATGCAAAGAAACAGAGGAAAACAATAGAATGGGGAAGACTAGAGATCTCTTCAAGATGATTAGAGATACCAAGGGAATATCTCATGCAAAGTTGGGCACAATAAAGGACAGAAATGGTAGAGACCTAACAGCAGCACAAGATATTAAGAAGAGGTGGCAAGAATACACAGAACTATACAAAAAAATCTTCATGACCCAGGTACGACGATGGTGTGATCATTCACCTAGAGTGAGGTGACCAGACATCCTGGAATGCGGCCAAGTGGGCCCTAGGAAGCATCACTACAAACAAAGCTAGTGGAGGTGATAGAATTCTAGTTGAGCTATTTTAAACCCTAAAAGATGATGTTATGAAAGTATTGCACTCAATATGCCAGCAAATTTGGAAAACTCAGCAGTGGCCACAGGACTGGAAAAGTTCAGTTTTCATTCCAATCCCAAAGAAAGGCAATGCCAAAGAATGCTCTCAAACTACTGCACAATTGCACACATCTCACACACTAGTAAAGTAATGCTCAAAATTCTCCAAGCCAGACTTGGAGAATTGTGAACTTCCAGATGTTCAAGTAGGATTTAGAAAAGGCAGAGGAACCAGAGATCAAATTGCCAACATCCGTTGGATCATCAAAAAAGCAAGAGTTCCAGAAAAACATCTCTTCTGCTTTATTGACTACGCCAAAGCCTTGACTATGTGGATCACAACAAACCGCGGAAAATTCTTAAAGCGATGGAAATATCAGACCACCTGACCTGCCTCCTGAGAAATCTGTATGCAGGTCAAGAGGCAACAGTTAGAACTGGACATTGAACAACACTGGTTCCAAATCAGAAAAGGAATACATCAAGGCCATATATTGTCACCCTGTTTATTTAACTTATATGTAGAGTACATCATGAGAAACACTGGGCTGGATGAAGCACAAACTGAAATTAAGATTGCCAGGAGAATTAACAATAATCTCGGATATGCAGATGATACCACCCTTATGGCAGAAAGTGAAGAAGATCTAAAGAGCCTCTTGATGAAAGTGAAAGAGGAGAATGAAAAAGCTGGCTTAAAACTCAACATTCAGAAAACTAAGATCATGGCATCCAGTCCCATCACTTCACGGCAAATAGATGGGGAAACAATGGAAACAGTGAGAGACTTTATTTTCCTGGTCTCCAAAATGGCTGCAGATGTGGTGACTGCAGCCATGAAATTAAAAGGCTCTTGCTCCTTGGAAGAAAAGCTATGACCAACCTAGACAGCATATTAAACAGCAGAGAGAATACTTTGCTGACAAAGGTCCATCTAGTCAAAGCTATGGTTTTACCAGTAGCCATGTATGCATGTGAGAGTTGTACTATAAAGAAAGCTGAGTGCCAAAGAACTGATACTTTTGAACTATGGTATTAGAGAAGACTCTTGAGAGTCCCTTGGACAGCAAGGAGGTCCAATCAGTTCATCCTAAAGGAAATCAGTCCTAAATATTCATTGGAAGGACTGATGCTGAAGGTGAAATTCCAATACTTTGGCCACTTGATGCAAAGAACTGACTCATTTTTAAAAGACCCTGATGCTGGGAAAGATTGAAGGCAGGAGAAGGGGATGACAGAGGATGAGATGGTTGGATGACATCACTGAATCAACGGACATGAGTTTTAGTAGGCTCTGGGAGTTGGTGATGGACAGGGAAGCCTGGCGTGCTGCAGTCCATGGAGTCACAAAGAGCTGGACATGACTGAGTGACTGAACTGAGTTGAACTGACACCATGGTCAAGTAGGATTTATCCCAGGGAAGGATGCAAGGATTTTCCAAAATTTATAAATCAATCAGTGTGATACACCACATTAACAAATTGAAAACAAAAATGTAGACTCAGGAAAAGCTTATGACAGATTTCAACACTCAAATTTATGATTTAACTCTCCAGCAAGTGGGCATAGAGAGAAACTTACTTCATCATAATGAAGGCCATATATGATAAAACTAAGCAAACATTATTCTCAACTGTGAAAAACTGAAAGTATCTAAACTGTGAAAAACTGAAACCTAAGATCAAGAACAAGAGAAATTGAAAGCGTTTTTTTCTAAGATCACAAACAAGACTAGGATGTTCATTCTAGCCACTATTATTCAATCTAGTTTTGGAAGTCCTGCTGCTCCTGCTGCTGCTAAGTCGCTTCAGTTGTGTCCTGCTCTGTGCAACCCCATAGACAGCAGCCCACCAGGCTCCCCCGTCCCTGGGATTCTCCAGGCAAGAACACTGGAGTGGGTTGCCATTGCCTTCTCCAATGCATGAAAGTGAAAAGTGAAAGTGAAGTTGCTCAGTCATGTCGGACTCTTAGCGACCCCATGGACTGCAGCCTACCAGGCTTCTCCGTCCGTGGGATTTTCCAGGCAAGAGTACTGGAGTGGGGCGCCACTGCCTTCTCCAACCTATAACAAAGGAGGCAAGAATACACAATGGAGAAAAAGTCTCTTGGAATAAGTGATACTGGGGAAACTGGATGGCTGTATGTAAAAGAATGAAATTAGAACACACTCTTAACACCATGCACAAAAACAAACTCAAAATGTAACAAAGACCTACAGGTAAGGCCAGACACTATAAACTCTTAGAGAAAAACATAAACAGAAAACTCTCTGATATAAATCATAGCAAGATCTTTTTGATCCAGCTCCTACAGTAATGAAAATAACAACAAAAATAACAAATGGGTTCTAATTAAACTTACAAACTTCTGCACAGCAAAAGAAACCATATACAAGACAGAGAGATAACGCTCAGAATGGGACAAAATATTTGCAAACAACACAAAGGA